>JAVSBS010015659.1:4250-22744 GCA_033124195.1 Coracias cyanogaster | reverse complement strand
TTCCTCTCCTCTCCTCTCCTCTCCTCTCCTCTCCTCTCCTCTCCTCTCCTCTCCTCTCCAGATGTGCTTCCATTCCTTCTGGAGTTGCATTCCACCACATACCAAACCGACAGCTTGATTGGCAGACATTGAAAACCTATTTTAAAAGTATATGCCATCATCAGAAGTCTGTGAGGGGCCCAGTCCTGAAGAAATCTGAGACATGGTCACTCTAAACCACACCAGTGTCCAAGTAGTTTCATGGACTAGGTTGAAGTTTGAGAGTTTTCTCACAGGCAGGAGCACAGGGATGGGGTGGGAGTTGCCGTGTTGGAAGCAATCTTTTCAGGCTGGCTGGAGTCACCACCCTGTGGTGCTGGACTTGATGCTGATCCTTTGGGGACACACCTGAAACACTTTTATTTAGAAGGCACATTCTAGCAGTTTAGTCTGGCTGCTGATTCATACCTTGGTTTTCTGGCTGGTTTTGGGTTGGTGTTTGGTTTTTTTCTTTCCTCTGGGTTTAGCAGGTACCAGTTTGGAAGCAAAGGGAACCCCTATTGCGATAACGGCCTGGGTTAAAGAAATCTCTGTGAAGAAGCCATAACTGACCCCACTTCGGGGCAGGGAGATAGCAAAGTACAAAGTGAAAGGCTGGTTTTTCCTATGCGCACTGACTCAGGACCCACAAGACATGTAGAGACCCAAAGGAGGACTCCTCACATGACTTCTTTTACAGGCAACACTTCTCAAAATAGCCTTTTTCCAAATAAGCTTCCGCACAACAGCAGCTTCTGTAGAGCTCCCAGTCCTGGCACCGTGGTACGGACAGCAAAGCTGTAAGTAAAAATATCAGCAGCAGCTCTGGCTTTATAAAAGCAAAAGTCACCAGTGAGCTCCTCAAATCCCTGATCCCTTCGGTGAGGGACAGAAGTGATGACCCTGAGATCCAGCCACCTCTCTGGAACAACTCCCCCTTATAAATACTTTCAAATAAATAGCTAAGTAGCAAAAAACTCAAAAGCCTGGGAGATCTGATAAGCAAGTATTTGTCCCCTCCTTCTGCGTATTGATGTGCAAATAGTGTCTGAGATTTCCAGCTGGCGCTGAGTTGTTCTGTTTTCCCTTAGCCTCACACAATCCTAATAAGAAAAGCTGAAGGGATCTCTGCGGGGAGCGCCGCATTTACAGGAACCCCTGTGAACTGCCCTGTCTCAGCCAACTCCATTCAAGGAGGGCTTTAAAGCCACCGGCCCTTTCAAAATGCGACTTTGAAAATTCAGACTCCCCTGACTCCATGGGCTGAAGTGAGACTCTTTCACGCCTTTGAGAAAATGGTTTATAATACATATATGAGACAAAAATAAAGGATAAAGACTATTCTCTTGTCTGTCTTTTTTTCTTCTTCTTTTTCTTTTTTCTTTTTTCCCCTTCTCTTTATTTACCAAAAGTACCTCCAAGGCTAATGGCATTTTCTTTGGCCGCTGGGAGCAGAGGAAGATTGAAGTCTGAAATATGAAAGCTTTTCTCTTGGTTTTTAACAACTTTGGATCACTCTAGTTAACTCTCCGTCTCAGTTCAAAGCAGAACTAGAAACTGAAAGGCTGGTTCTGTTTTTCTACTAGAAATGAGCAATAAATGATTTCTCATCCCAGAAAGAAACATAGAGGCTTAAAATTCCTTGTCCTGGATGAAAAGTCAAAATCACTAAGACTTTAGTGAGCTGAAGAAAAAAAAAAAATTGCCTGCAATGCCTCATTTTGATGATATCAAAGTGTTTCATATGACCTCTTTTTCATTTAAAAAAAAAAACCCTTTATTATAATCAGCTTGAATTTCAAAACAAAATGACTTTGAATAAAAAGTTAAAACAGGTTGTCCTAGTCTCAATTTTTTTCCCGACAGAAGAAATTCATCAAGCTGGCTTTCTTCCGTCGAAGCATTTCAATTGAGATGAATCAGCCTTTTTCAAACCGTAATAGACGTCTTAACAAGATATTCCTGCCCAGTGAGTTCCCTGGGACAGGCGTGCGTGGTGATGGCTGCGCAGAGGACAGAAATTTCAGGGCAGTATTAGGCTAGGGTTCAAAAAGGAGAATATAAGTCTTAAGGAGTCATACCCAAGCCTGACAAGGATTTCAGCCTTCCCCAAACTTTGAGGACTCAGCCCTAAAACTGAGAGATGGTTGTATGACCAGCGTTAGTGCTGCTGGTCATACAAAAGCATTCCCAGTTGTGTTTGGATTCCCAGCTTGTCTGCTTCGGTGCAAGCAGGAAGTGTGTTCTGAAAGACCTTTGACATGTTATTTTGGCGTTCCCTCTCAGGATATAAAAGTCCAGCAGCAGCAATATTGGGCAAACTAATCAAATTCCTTTTAGCCTTTGAAAACCTCTGATTTGAGCTGTCTGGATTTTGCCCTTAAACTGAAGCTGGCTTGCTTGGCTCAGGCAGCAGCCACGGAAGGAAAATGGTTGTACGTGGGAGAAGGAAGGAGCAGTTTGCTAAACCTTGGTGCTTCAGGGAGGAGTCATTCAGCTCCTGTGCCTCACTCACCTTTTCAACAGAGGGTAACAGGCAAAGTCATATGTCGGGTGTTTGGAGGATCATAGACATTTTCTTGCCAACCAGCTGATTGCATCACCGCTTTAATTTCACAAGTCTTAAGCAAAGAGCACTTGGCTAGGAGCCACTCCAAAGATTCCGTCCTAGACACAGAGGTGACTTGATGCTCTAATCTTTGCTCTTCTTCTGACCTTAATTTGCTCCATGACCATGGAGCTGTTCATCTAGTCTCGCTTGGGCATAGGTTCTCCAGGAGTGGAATGAGTGTGTAGTTGTAGAGGAGAGCTGGGAAAAAGATCTCTAAAGTTAACCTGTCCAGCCAAATGGTGGCCAAAGAGGAATGAAATCTATCACTCCTAAGCCAAGTGTCCTCCAGGTGTATAGCTTAAACTGCAAAGAGGAATGGACTTCTTTCTATATTATCCTCTTCCAAGTTTCAGATGTTCCAGGATTTCCTAGATCTAGTGGATCAGATTTAGCTTTTCATGACCTTGAGCCCTGGCAAAGTGGACAAGGAGCATGAAGGGCTCTTTCCCAGAGGGCATTTCATCCAGGCGTTTCATCCTGACCATGACACAGGGCTCTTCCTCAGCATCTGCAAGGGGAGCTGAGTCTGGAGCAAATAGCTCTGGTTGAATTTGTGGATGATCTAGGCAAAGTGATTAAAAGAAAAAAAAAGGGATGAAAGAACCCCAGAAGATTTGACAGGGAATTACTTTCCACTTAAGAGAAGAGCTATGCCAGGAATAGTATGGAGAGGAGTCTCTGGGGAGGTAAGAAAATAGAAAGGAGAGGAAATAAGAGGGTCCTTAAGGAGATGAGACCTTAGCTTCAGCTATGGAAAGGGAAATTTCCCAGTATAGACAGATAATGGGGATGAGGATCCAGGGAGCATGGCAGCTGGGTCTGCTGAGATTCAGCCCAGCAAGCTGACACCAGTGAAGAGATCACAAATACTTAGCCTCTCCTGATCACAAATACTTACCCTCTCCTCCTTCCCAAAGTTTAAAGTTTACCTGTTAATTCCCTTATCAGAAGTTTGTGCTGAGAACCCTTATCTGGATTTTACAGGCAGCTCCTGGCACCAGACCAAAATCAGAGGAAAGCATTTCATTCTTCCCCAGTTGTTAAATGAAAGCAGCATTATAAGCCAACAATATTATTCTCGTTAATGGGAAGGGACTGTTAATGATGGAACCATATGTGTTTGGCTTTCAAATGAGACTTGCCATCTATCCCCACTTCTGACCTGGTGCACCTTCGCAGGGCTAGCTCACTTTTTAAAGCTGAGCAGAATGAACCTTAATTGAGGCATTAAAACCACGTTCATTTGATCTTCCCGGGACCCGCAGCCCTGCTCTGCCCAGCTTGGGCTCACCCGGGCGGGCGAGAGGAGTGTCCCGCAGGGCGAGCACACCGCTCCAGAGCGTCTGGGTTGGATGGTGTCTTTTTCTGCCATTCCCCAGAGATCTCCTTATTTTTCTCTTTCAAATGTAATTGAAAGTCATTCTTTTAACTTTATTTATTTATTGGCTTGATACATTTGAAATTGCAGGCGCCTTCATCTCAGCATTCATTTCCTTGCCCTTTAATGTGAACCTGACTCAATTCCCCCTCTCCTCAAAGCTCTTTATTGGTTCTGTGGCGGTTTCCCCCCACCCTCCCTTTCCCTAATTTCTCCTTCGCCTTCAGCTGCAGCAGAGACAAGCAGCCCAGAGGTTCAGGACCAGGCTTGGCTGGAGATGCCTGGCCATACTACCAGGGACACCTCGGCTGCAGAGCTGGTGGCGTTATCCTGAGCCTGTGCTGATGTAGCTGAGGGAAAAGGCAGCCCCAAAACAGCTCTTCCCAGGTCCTGTTGCTGATGAAGTCACGACTATGCTGCATGGTGTAGGAGCCCATCTTTCTCCTCCCTTCACAAGGTCTTGGGGGGCTCTCGCCCCCCAGGTTAGGGGGGCAGCTGAGTCCCTCTTCCCCTCCTCTCAGTTGTAGTGTGCCTTTCTCCAACATGAATCACTTTCATGCCATTTTTTTTTCTCTTTTCTAGCAACCGCTCAGTGCCTGAACCCACAAGGCTTCTCCCATGAAGGGCAGGCAGTTCAGCAGGGAGGCCAGCAAGGAGCAAACTGCAGAGAATAATCCAAAACAACCCCCCAGAGGTCCTTTATCTCCAATTTCCTTTACATGGGAGGATGGTGTTTATTTCCTTCCCTTCCATCTGGGGAAACTGAGGCTTGGAGCAAGGAGGTGATCTGCTCAGTGTAGCTGGGATTACAACCCAGGCGGATTTTCTATTAAATTCTTCTACCTCCCACAGCAGGACCTGAGGTCCAGCTGCAGAGCACTGCGGGGTTATTTCTGCAAAGCTCCAAGCTCTGGCCATGCCTGGCTCTTCCCAGGCATACAGTTGAAGCTGCCTGCAGAGAAAATCCAACTTGCTTTGGATTTGTCTTGCTGGGAGCTGAGTTACTTTTTTGCCTTGTCACCGAGATGTGGAGATTAAAGAGATCAGCTGTGGGGCCTGGGGCACGGTGAGGGGACCCAGACGCTTTGTGAGCTGTCACCTCACCCTGTTGGGGTGAGCCTGGTGCAGAGGAGAGCTGTGATAAGCCAGCTGCGTGATGGGACGTTGTGCTTAAGGCACTGTGAAAGAGCCAGTGAACCTCTTCTTACTGATGAAAATGGCTCCTTTATTTTGTTTCACTTTGCTTTATTTAATTTTATAGATGTTATTTTATTTTTTATTTAATCATTTTATTTTATTCATATTTCTCTCCACCCCCAGCCTCTTTTCATCCCCTTATCTTTACCGGTTGTTATTAGATTAATGCATGTCTCGGGAAGATAAATGCACTTTCAGATCTTCAAAAGGCAAGGCAGCTTCTGAAACCAGTGTTTACAACCTCTTTGGCTGGTGACAAGGCAGGCAGGCAGTGTGACATCACCTTCGGCTCAGGCTCCAAGGTCAAGCTGAGATGCAAATCCTGGTCCCCAGGAGCAGAGTGTGTTCTGGAGCTCCCAGTAGCATGGCTGGACCAGTCAGCCATGTGATGTTGGTGTTTACCTCTCCTCTTTGCCAGAGCAAACTCCTTCACCTCTGCCTACTCTCTTTCTTCAGGCATTGAATGGGAGTTTTTGGGTTGGAGGAGGAAAAAAAGAGGAGAGAAGGAGTCAGGGGGAGAGAGCAAGCCAAAACTCTCCAGGATTCAGGACTATACAGATATTGAGACTCTTAGCCCTAAATCCTGGATCTGAACGCACCAGTCAGAAGATGTCCAGCTCCCAATGTGCAGTGCCACTGCTGTTCTCCACTGAAGGCCAGAACACACCAATTCTTGCACTCCTTGAAGATCTGAAGTCCAAAATAGGTCTATCTTGGCCATCCCTGAACATCCCATTATGCATTAGGATAGCTGCTCAAGGGTCCATGATTCTGACTCTAGGCTGAGTTTTCCAGCCCTGCTTTAACTGTGTGGCTAAAGCCACATTCAAAATACGGAATTTTATAGATTACTTGAGTCCTAAGCTGGCTCTGAAATATCCACGTTTGCACTTCATGCTAGCTCCTTCCCTTGCCACCAAGAGCGCCGGTTCAGCATCCCTGGCTGCCAGATTGCCTGATGCTACAGACAGGGCTGGGGCCACGGGTTCTGCAGGGTCTGGAGGAGCAGGGCTTGTGTTTAGAGAGTTTAAGTGGTGGCGCTGGGGGAAGAGGGGAGAAAATGTAATTCTCTTTGTGCAGTTTGCAGGCATTTCGAAGTTCATCCCTGTGAATTAGGGACCGAGTGAAATCATTAAACCCTAATCAAAAGCAGCTAATCAGGAATCTGTGGGGGATCTTCCAATTAATCGCGGCTGGAGCTGGTGAAGCTGAAGCGCTGGTGGCTTGGGAAGGAGTATGGCACTAAGGAATTAGCAGGAGTGCAGCATCTCCTGCCACTGGGACACCCCAAAGGGTCTGTGCCAGCTCCGACAGGCACAGGATAAGTCTCGGGACCTCAAAAGTATTTAGGGGACCTCAGAAGATACCTTGCTACCTAGGAGTTCCCTGTGATTTCGGAAATGTACTTTGAACCAGCTGTGGCTTTGTTGGTATTTTGCTGATCCACCACAACGGAGGTCTCACAAGGCATTTCTGCCTTTTGGAGGGGGCGAGCAGCTCTGACGTGCAGTTAGCAGAGATCCATTAGCCCACACATCTCTACAGCTGAGTGTCTCCAAATGCTTTACGGATTTCATAGGTAAATGTCAGCATCTTGACTTTACAGGAAACTGAGTGATGAGCAAGAAGTACCATGATATCCCAGGCTTTGCACAGGCTTTGTCTGCAGTCCAAGGAAGATGCAGCCACAGTTAAAATAACAGTTTATGTGCTGGATGCAAGAATCATTCTTGGCTGTGTTGTGATGCCCTGCAAGAGAAGGCACGCTCAGCTGACGATTTCTTCTTCTGCTAACACATGGTACTAGCTAAGATGACAACCAGTCTCTGTGGTCAGTCACTAATAGACAATTAATAACTTTCCACAACCCGTAGGCACTAATCTTCTGATAGGACCATTAATGGGAGCAGCAACGTCTGCATTGCATTGTCTCCTAAATCCACCCATGGTCATGGTTTCCCACCATATCCTCCTAGACCTAAAGTCTTTCTCCTCATCATCCCTGAAGCTTGCAGGCAGTTGTATCCCATGGGAGCAGACAGTGTGTGGTGTGGAGAATTAGGGTGTATGAAGGTGCCTGGACCCCTGGACACCTCCTGTGCTACTGAGCCACTGGAACACTTTGTGTTCCTTTCCATTTTATGATAAAACCCCTCAAGGACAGACTCCTCTCACCGTTAAAAGCATCTGGGGAAGAGCAGAGGTATTCTGCTGCTTTTGGAAATTCCCTCGCTTCTCACTCCAGAGAAACGTCTCTCTTCATAAATCTTATTGTACCTATAAAATCCCTTCCTGTTCTTTAGCTTCTGCTTGATTCCCTCTAACGTGACTGTTACACTATTGCATTCGGGCTGCACTATAAAAAGAATAAAGTGCATTGTGTCGGATCGAGCATGGCTGTAAATCCTTGCCAGGTTGGAGTCGACACAAATTGAATTCTATCATGGCTCTTCTTCAGAGGGTTTGCCGGCTACCTTTTAAATTTGCCAGGGATGAGATGCAATTTAGTTTAAGTAACTAAAGTGAAAAGGTGCACAGCATTGTTGTAGGGCATTAGTGGCTGAGGTTCAGGTCCATAGGAGAAAGAGAAGCTCTCTGTCCAAAAACATTGCTCAGAAGTGCAGATGAATGCCATCAGCAAGCCTGAGTTCACATTTGCAGATATTAGCTTAATATATAAACCCCAAGAGACAGATTTTCTGGAAAGCCCACCTCCTTACTAGACAGCAAAGTGACAGCAAAGTCTGATACAATTCCCCGGTGTCTGAAATATTGCTGCTCATCTGCTCACCCCTCTTCACATGTGTGTTGTAGGGGGAGGGTTGAGATAAAGATTTTGAATCCAGGTCATAATCTAAACCAATTTCTGTTTTATTGCATAGCCCCACAAAAAACCTGTTGGTGTCATTGAGGAGGGTGGAAAATCAGGGGCAAGGACTGTCTGGGGGTCTCTTGTGCTGGCTTTGTAACCACCAGACTTTGCTGTGGAGCTGCTGTGTGAGAAATCTCTTGACTGAGGCTGGAGCTGGGCCAATGTCTTCCTGGCAATCTGTGATGTTGGGCAGTTTGGGACTACCAGACATCCCCACAGACCTGACCTGTCCTCCTCCAAACCCTGGGAGCAGCAAATCTTCAACCCTGCTGGTGGGGCTGTGGGATTTCTAGGGTTCTGAAGACTTCTTGAATGGCATCACTTGCCCTGTGTGGGCCAAGACTGATGCAGGGCTCTTAAAACTAGCACATCAAGCAGCACAAGTGAGGAGGCTAAGCTTTACCAGAGCACCTAAATTCTCCCAGGGCTTTTCTTTCTGACTCGGACACGTATTCCCTTCCCTGTGTGTTGGTTCCCAGCAGCCAGAGAATGATTTGCTACCCCCTGCAATATGCATAGACATCTTCTGGTTTAAAATTGTCCAGGTGTTGTCTCAAGGATGGCATCCCTTGTGACGTCCGATGTCACTCTATTCCCTCCCCTGGAAGCTTGTTTCCCCATGAGGTTTTTTTTCCTGATCCACCGTCCTGTCTGTCTGCTGCCTTCCTCATCGTCTCTGCGACTGTGCTGAGCTATTCATTTCTGCCTTGCTCATTTTTTAGGTTTGGGGAAGGGGGAGGGATGCCTCAAGGGAAGGTCAGGATAAATTGGCAATTTGTCTCCGCCTTGGCTTCTGCCTCCCATACTCGAGGTCTCCATTGCATCCTTGTCTCCATTACAATTTTTCTGCCAAATGCCATTTTTGCCCTCCTCACAAGTCCCAGGAGAGCTGTTACTTATGCCTGGTGGAACAAAACCAAACGTCCCAAGCTGGTTCCCAGGCTGCAGGAGGATATCCATCAGTGGGGACCTTAGAGAAAGCCCTTTGTTTAATTAAGGGATCACTCATGTTCTCTCCAGTCCCTGACCCCTCCCGGCCTCCCCTTGCATCCTATCAGTGAGAAGTCTAGGAGGTACTTCATTCTCTGCTGGCGGCTGATGGTTTACTCAGATGATTTCTAGATGTTCTCTGTTCATATTCCTGCTGGTACAAACCCTTCATTGCTCAGAATAGTTAATGCCTGGGACGAGAGGGCAAAGGGTCATCCACTTCACAGTCAGTTTGGGAATGATAAATATTATTCTATGAATATTTTTGCAAGAGGACATGAAATGTCCCCGATTTCTCTCTTCTTCCCCTCCTATGCAATCAGAATTTTCTTTTACTAAAAAGCAGAACAAAGACCCTAAGTGTTTCACTGAATGAGCATGAGAATAATTTCTAGCAAATCCTTCCCTATTTACTCTGTTTCTGCTATGGCAGATGCCTCAAACAGGTTTTTTTTTAATCCCAGAACCCAGACAGTACTGTCTGGAAACACATCTTGAAGTAGACAGAAGTTTGTCCTCTGTGGCTCTGGCCATGGTAAGTCACCTACCAGTGACAAGATGTAGGTGAGAACAACGTTTGGGTGAATTCCTGCACAGGACTGAATCCAAGACCTCTTCCTGGCAGACCTTTTTTATTAGGGCCTGATAGTTATGAGAAGGAGGAGAAGGACTTCTCAGAACCAGAAAAATGGACCATGCTGGATGGAGCAAGGACATTTGGGTTCTCTGAGGCACTGACATCTCCTAGGTGGTGATATGAGGCATCGGGAACGGAAATACACCTCTTTAGGAGAGGGAAAAGCCTGTGAGTTCAGACTCTACAATAATTCACCTGGCTGTGTGTCTGGCCCTGAGCCCCAGGAACCCTTTCCAACCCTGCTTTGCATTTTATGAATTGTTTCTAGAAATGACCGGTTTTCATGGGCCTGTCATCGCGTGATGAATGACTGAGGACGATCAGCGAGGATATCTGTCTCCACCGAGGCTCTGTGAGTCAGCTACCCCTTGTCTAGCTGCTACTTTTCTGTCTTAAAAGCCTCAATATTCTCCACCCAGCTCACCTTCCTGCTCTTTCCTGGTCTCCAGATCCATTAGTCTGTCTGGGCTGGTACCCATTAAACTGCTGAACATGGGCTACTCCAAGCAATCTAATCAGTGCTGCAGCTATTAAAAGCAAAAACAGTGAGAAACTGAGTCACCGGCGCAGGCAGTCTGGCACTTGGGTAGAGAGAGGAGTCTTGTGAGGGCTTGTCCTTGTTTGTGGAGAACCGCAGAAGCTGCTGTGGACAATGTTTCATTGCTCTGAGAGTGGGTATTAATAAATAGTTCTGTAATGCGAACCAGCAGAATTCCCGGCTCCAACAGTCTGAGTTGTGCTGGGTTTCCAGCACCATTGGTCTCTGTGCCACCTCTCAAGTGCAGAAGGGCTTGTGCCATAGGGGAATATCGACACCTTATGCCGCGGGTGAGGAAACTGAGGCACAGAGTTTCAAACAGCTCTGTGCGAGGCTGCTCAGGCAATCTGTGATACAGGCATTGCCTGAGGCAAGTAGGTCTGCAGATGTGCTGAGAGGATCACACCCCGACTGGGATGCTTTACCCTGGCACATGTATTTTTTTCCTGTACAATTTACAACAGGGATTTCTAGAGTGGTTTTCCTGCTGCTGCTAACGGTACTGAAAAAAAAAACAACAACCAACCCCAAACAAAGCCCCCAAACCTTGGGACCACTTATTTGCTCGTGCTCTGGATGAGATGCAGTACACTGGGGAGGAGGTCTGGGGTTTGTTCATAGAATAGAATCACAGAATCATTTAGGTTGGAAAAGACCTCTAGGATCATCAAGTCCAACCTTCATCCCAGCATCTCCCTGACCACTAGATGATGTCTTGAAGCACCACATCTACTTGTTTTTTGAACACCTCCAGGGATGTAGCTGCCCAGAGCCAGGTGCTCACTGCCCTGGGCACATCGGTTGGAGATACAAGCTGTCCTCCTCTGCACATCCATCAAGCACAACTCTTGCTTTAGAGTGTAAATGAGACAGCAGGCAAGAGCTAGATGGAGACAACTTGATTTTGTGTGCCTTAAAGAAAAAAACCATGCTGAGCCAACCGTGATTAGAAACACACTAGTACCGCTCAGCACAAGCAGAACCCAGCAAGGCTTCCTGGGCTGAGGGCGATAATTTTACAATTACAAGGTCTGACGGGAGGGCAGGGTGGGATTGGCCTTTTATGCTGAATTTTCACCCGCATGCAGAAGTTTATACTTCATGCCCAGCTGGATAGTTTTAGCCCTGAAACTCCTGGTTGTTCTGTGCCACTCTTACTCCTGTTTGGACACAGATTTACCTTAGGTTAGAGCCCACCTTTTCCTAACTCTATTTCCTTGCTTATTTGTTTGGATCATCTCTTAAATTCCTTGGAATGAGACATTTCAGAGAGGGATGACCTTTTCTTCACTTTGCGTGAAAGACAGAATCTTAGTTATGTCTCTCTGAAGGCAAGAAAAGCAGTTTTACAAATCCCAGCTCTCCCTCTGGATAAAGTTCAAAGGTTTGCCTGGACAGTTATCCTAGAAAGCAGCTCTTCTACCAACTTCTGCCCATGGAAAAAAAAAAAGTTTTCTCCGTTGAATTTACTCTTGGTTCAGCAAGGAAACTGTGGAAAATTGGCCAAGATTTTTATTGCCACGTCTAAGTCATAAAAAAAATTAAAAATTAAAAAAGCTATTCACCCTTTTAACTGATCCAGCTCATGGCGGTCAAACTTCTAAGTGTACACTTGGCCTTTATCTGGGAGTGCTTTAAAAATACAATAAAGGAGTGTTGAAATGAAGATGTTGGACAATAGGTGTGCTCCTTGCTTCAAAAGCTTCCAGGTAAGGAGTTGCTCACTGGTGACATCCCATCCATCAGAGATGCTGAGGTTTTGTCACAGTTCCCAGTAGAACAAATTGTCACATAAATCAGAAAAGGTGGAGCCAGTCAAGACACAGGATCTGGCTGCATTTCCTGTAAAGCTGGGAGTCACATGCTGAAAAATTCTGGTTTCTGCCCCCTCATGTGAATTTAAAAAGAGAACAAGGTAGTTCATTCTCACTTTGGATGGGAAGAAATCTGTTCAGTGGATTGAAGTGACTGGAGATTCCCCTCCCATTTGCCACGTCTACATGATTTAGTTATTTCACACTCGGCCTTTGGGAATTATTGGTATAAATCCCTTTGCGCTTGGTGGAAATACATAACCCGTGAAGCCTGAAGATACATTTTCCTGGCCTCCCAGATGGTGTGTGACTTACTCGCTGGCCTCACGGCTTCTTCCACAGCACAGAGCCACGGCCCGAGGAGGCTCTTACTGGAAAGGATGTTAATTGCTGTGACTTTTTTTGTTTAAGCACAGGGTTTTTTTTGATATTCAGTGTTTTTCTTAAACCCCTGCAAAGGGGAGGCTTACAGCTAAAGGACTGCTAAAGGTTGTCATCTCCAGCCAGAAAAGGAGTTTTGGAAGATGTGTTGAGGCCTGTGGGATCAGATGTGCTTGGAGAACCTGGGACTGGATTTCCAGGTGCTTAAAAGCCACCATTAAAGCAAGTTCTCAGAATTGACTGGTCTGAACCTGGCATGAAAATTAGCTGTTAGCTTAGAAGCCTTAATGAAGGCTGGAATCTGCCTAAAAATTCTCCTGTTTGGTGAGTGGTCCTAAACTTTTAATTGGTGTCCATTCAAGACCTTTTCACTCTTTGGGGAGTTTGCTTCGAATGCATCTGAGACGCTGAAATTTGGAACTTCTCTGTGGAACAGAAGTTGTCACATTTTCAGATTCAGAGCAGCCAAGAGTTTTATCCAGCCCATTTGTAATCCCTTCATTTAGATGGAATGAAGCGTTTCGTTCTGATAAGGTCAAAGCATGAAAATATGAATATATTAAAATACGTGTCAAAATGAAGGTAATCAAAATGAGAACTGGAGCAAACACTGTTGAAATAATTCACTCGCTTCTTTCCCCCCACTATAAATTTCAGCGCTGTGGACATATCCTTATGAAATGTTTTCATGGGAAAACTCTATTTTGCGGTAGATAGCTGCCCTGACCAAAATAATAAGATTTTGATCAACTCTTGGAAAAATACAGGCTTTGGGAGGGTGATGCTTGAGATTCTCTAGCACTACCATCAATGACATCCCTGTCTCCAGGCTCACTGGCTAAGGAAGCCCTGGCACTGCTGTTGCTGCTGGTGTGACTCAGAGATCCCTGGTGACACTCAAGCTTCAGGTTTGTGCTGGGGGCTGCACAAGGGCTGCTTGAAATACCGATATTTAACCCCTTACTTTCCTCCAGCATCTCCATAAAGCTCTGTTGGCATTGTAGACACCATCCCCAATGTTGCGTTTCCTGCCTTCTCGCCAGTAGGATAAGATCGTCGCTCAAGAATGCGATTGCAAATGAACACCTGAAAATTGATCCAGGCTATAATCATCTTATAGTATTTCAATTGTGGGTCTCTCCCTCCCGGTTGCACGGCAGTCAATCATTCCCCGCTGAGTCGGCCGCCTCTTCCCCTCTCTCCGCTTTGCCCCTCTTGGTTTGCATTCAATCTCTGTGCGTTTCCCAGGCAGACATAAACACCATGTCCTTTTCCATGCGTGCTCCCTGGATGCTCTTTCCCAATCACTACCAGCATTTCTATGCT
This sequence comes from Coracias cyanogaster, assembly GCA_033124195.1. Taxonomy (NCBI): domain Eukaryota; kingdom Metazoa; phylum Chordata; class Aves; order Coraciiformes; family Coraciidae; genus Coracias; species Coracias cyanogaster. Next base: position 8,982 of record JAVSBS010015659.1, on the reverse strand, counting down.
GCTGCTGTCTCCCACTGCAGAGGGGGGTCTATAAAACTTGGCTCGTAAAGGGAAAGAGATGGGATTTGACTCATGAAGGGAAAGAGACGGTGGATAGGTGAAAAAAAGATGGATGTCGGCCCCCTCCCCCCGAAAAATAAAGAAATATGAGTAGAAAACGAAAGAGATTTAAAGCAGCTATCAATCGGTCGCTGTTCCAGCTTTAAGAGCTGTTGAAACAACATAATAAAAGGCCATAAACGAGGGATTTATGGCCTACCTGCTGGAAATAGCTTGCTGCATCCATTGTGTGGGGTGAGCACCGTGTGCGAGGCTGGGGGGGCCCGGTGCCTGCCGGCGCCCCTTTGCAGGCCGCGCACGTGCCCATGGCTCTGCCCTCTGGTTTTCCCCCTCCTCTTCATCTTCTCCCCTGCCCCTCAGCTCTCTGAACCCCCATATTTATGGGCTTGGCATTTTGTGTCTTAAAGACTTGGTTTTGTTCCGTTTGACTAGTAAGCCCCAGACAATTTGTTGTAATCGATGGCAGCAGGCTGGAATTTTAAGGGCCGGGTATTTTACCATGGGGGCCAGACCCTCGAGCTAAATCTTGAAGGCGAGGAAGGTGAAAACATACAATACTGCCTACGGCAGCGTCGAGAAAGGCTTGTAAACTGCTGGCACATATTTAAATTGCAGGAAAATCACCAGGGGGGGAATAAATCTACAAAAACAGAACCAAACTGAGAAGAAGAAAGTGAGGGACTAAACATGGAGATTTCTAATGCCTTCTTCAAGGCTGAAACTGCCCTTTTAAAGAAAAAAACAACCTTCCTTTCTGCCCAAAACCCACAGAGGGTTGAATCTGCAGACATTAGCACAAAAACATAGTTAGGTCGTGTGTGTCTGGTGCAGGATCTGGGCTGTCCTGCCAGTCGTAGCCTTGGGGTGGTTTGAGGACCACTGACACAGGAGAGCTGCAGTTCAGGAGAGCTGAGGAGACTAAATAGCTGGAAGATGCTCCTCAGGTCATGGGGAATGGGCATGTAGCCTAGAAACACAGTTGCAGGAGAAAGTGTCCCATCTTTCCTAGCCCTGGATGCGAGAGTGGGGTGTGCTGGGTGCTGCTCTGCTTCCTTTCAAGGCCCTGGCACAAAACCGTCCCTTGTAGTTCACTTTCTCCCCTTTCTTCCTCAGAAAGTGTTTTACCCTCCTGCCCCTCGCTCTTGCTTTCCGGCCAGGGGTTACATGCTTTTGTTTTGCAAAGTGCAGTAGTAAATCTTGAGGTGACATGAGAAGCTCTGGCCTATCTGATGCCGTTTGTTCTTTTGGAGGGAGGTAGGGAGCAAAGCGAGGGGACTGAGAGGGGGTAAATCAATCCACTCTATCAGAAGAGAGCTGTGGCATGGCACAACGCCGTCATCCAGTGGAGCCAGCGTGCGCCGGAGAGACAGATCTGGGACGGAGAGAGGAGGGGTGGCGGGGCTGCTGTAATCCTGTGTCCCTCTTAAATCCCCAGCGTGGAACAAAGCCCTTGTTAGCAAATAAGGATGGGGGAGTGGTAGCAATTAGCTAAATAAACGCTCTTAAATTCAGCCGTAATAAAAAGCTGGGAACCTGTACTGCAGAGCCTTTCCATAAACACTTGGGGACAAGATTGTTCTAATTATAAAAGCCCAATCACAGGGACCAGCAGGCATGAAACTATGGATTAATTCAGATGCTTGAATGCCAATCTGTGGCAGAGAGGCAGCGACTGCGTTCTCCTTTCCCCTGTCCTGGAAGGTTTCGGATGCTCTTTATTGGGCCACGCTTTGGAAATGGCTCCTGTTAACAAAAGGGGAAAAGGGGCACAAAGACTAAGGGGAGAAATGGCCTCAGTGTGTTCACCCTGTGAAGGGAGGAGCTGGCCTGGCCCTGATAGTCCCAGGGCTTTCCTCGACATGCTAAGAAGCCTCTTCTAGGTGGTGGGGATGTTCAGGAGCTTGTCTGTGCAGGATCCTCTCCCATGTCTGCGTGTGCATTTATAGCAGCTCCTGTCCATCTTGGCAGGGTTATGGACTGTGTTCACCCACTCCCCTCCCTTTCGCACCCTCCTCTCTCAAAATATTTCCTGTCTCCATAAATGCAGTGAAAGGAAATGAAAAGTTAAATGTTTGAGAGCTGCAGATTTGAAAACTGTTGGGAAAGGATCTGGACACCTCAAAAAAAAGAGCAATTTCCCTTCAGTGCAAATGCAAAGGTCAGATCCTCCCTAAGCCATGTCTCTGTTGGAAAATATTTAAGATTGATTAAATTATAAACCATGGCTTCTCTTAAACTGTGTTAATTTTAGGGCTGGCTTTCTAAAACCTCTCTTGGAGACTCCAAAGGTTAAAAAGTTCTTTCTTCATAAGAACCGTAAAGAAATGGTGTGGCGTGAGTGGTGAGAAACTGCAAGAAAATCCCCCTTTTCTCCCCTAAATCACAAGACTATCAAAAAGATCATCAGAGTTGGCAACAGGCTTTGAAAAGATGTTTGGAAACTTGAGCAGGGAGCTGTGTCAGACCCGGGGACATCTTATGCTTGGAGAAAGCCCTACTGAAGGCTGTGGAAAGAGGGTCCTCGGTGCTCTCCTGGAGGAGATTCCCACCCCAAGGCACTATTTCTGCTTCCAGTTTCCCCCAGTGTTTCCTCCTTTGCTGTTACCACTGGAGATTTCCCTCATTTGAGTTTTTCACTTCACGTGCTGAGAAAAAAAGAAAAGCAAACCAAGAACCTGCTCCTGTCCCAACCCTTCCTCCCAGTCCACCTGCAGTAGACCAATTTTGAGGCAAGAAGCGTGGAGTTAATGAAAATTCTGTGAATTTACAAACAAGCATTCAGAGGGGAGAATGTGCCCATTTATCTCCTAATACAGTGGTTAAAAAAAAGTCTTCCTTTAATTGCATTTGGAATCTATTCTAACGATTTACCCAGGAGAGTGTTAAGATGTCAAGGCTTTTTCATTAGTAATATATCCCCAAACAAAATCTTTGTTGAGATGGGTTAAGGCAGTAAATAGACCATTAATTTACAGGAACATAATTAGTACCTTGCAGTTATTCATGAAAATAGTAGGATTTCTTTTGTTGTTATTCAATGGCAAGGTTTAAAACAAATATAGAATCAGCAGGTCAGAAAACACAGAGGCCAAAAAGCATCAAAGGTATTGATTAAAGTTTCAACAATAACCTTAACTCTGCCCCTGTTCGCAAAACAACATAATTTATGCAAACAAAATACATTCTCCAAGTAGTAAATAATGAACACAGAAAATAGCATCTGGAGTTTTGAGCAAATATCAATACATAGCTGTCAAAGAGCTTGTTTTAAGGGCTAGAGATTATATCCTACATATAAAATTGGAAAGAGTATTTGAGGCATTTCTTCTCCTAAGAGATCATTGATAATATTCAGATTTCCAATGAAAGTATTTGATTTATTATTATGTATTTAATTGACACCATTACCTTTGCAACCTTGGCAATGTTTTGTTTAGAAGAACTGAAATTAAACATTTTGTAGGGTCCAGTCCTCTACTTTAGCTTCTCAGAATTTAAAAAACCAATACTTTGAAAACAGTTATCAATTCAAAGGTATTTTTTATTATTCTTAATTTTAGATTACTAAAATGAAGAAAATTCCAGTTGACTTCATACCGACTTAAAAACTAATTGTATGAAGCTTTTTTATATCTCCTTGTTAGAACACTTGGTTTCACATGGTCCAGAAATCGAGTTTGAGCCAATTTTAGCTTTTTCAGGTGGACTACTGCAACTTGCAAAGCAAAAAGGGATTTTCAGGGGTCAGAAGGTGTACTCATTGAACAGCAAGGCTATAAATCATGGGCATTGCTCAACAGGTAAAATACAAAATATATTAGACAGCAGTTAATGTTGCAGGTATACATAATAGTGAATTATCAAACTGAAAAAAAGGAGCACTAATAAGCTTATTGTGTGCCAGACCAAGAAGTTCAGAGTTCAGCTGCATCATGAGATGAATGTATTATTACTTCCTGGACAAGACCTTTTGGTAGCAGCTAAAGGGAAAACAGAATGAATAAATCTCACTGAAAAGAAGGTAACAAGAGCCATTTTAATTTCTTAAATTAACTTCCCTTACTTGTTTGTTACTGCTAATACCATTGAGGTGCTGTACAGGTGGCTAGAAAACCTTGTGTTTTCTTTGTGGGAGTCTTGTCAGGTAGTTTCTCTTCTAAATATAAAAATGATCTTTTTTTTAAAATTAAATTGGAGAAATGTCTGCCAGAGCAATTTCTAGAAAAAGGTCTTGGGAAAATAAATATTCAAAGAATAGGATAATTTCCCCATTATTTGCTCATCCAATGACATTTAAAAGGAGCCCAGACAGAACCTTCTCTCATTAATGCTTGTAACTCCCCATTTTGCTACGGAATGAGAGACCAAGAACATGACGTAGGAACTGGGGAAACTGAGGCAGGGCGTGATTCCTTACTATCTGATGGCTGCAGAAGGCAACAGCACTGCCACAGCCGGGCACTCCCAGGCCATGTCCCTGATGGCATCAGTGGTGGCATTTGCCAGTAACTCTCTTTCATCACCATGAGACCAGTGGGAGACCAGCCTGTGGGCAACATAGCAAGACCTTGTTTCTACAGAAAATAATAATAAATAAATAAAATAAAAGCCACCTTGAGAGTTGTGAGAACCAGAGATAACATGACAAACACCTAATTCGCTGCCTGTCTTA
>JAVSBS010015658.1:0-15515 GCA_033124195.1 Coracias cyanogaster | reverse complement strand
CTAATCTGAGAGAAGAGACCAACACCAGCCTCGCTACAACCTCCTTTTAGGTAGTTGTAGAGGGCAATGAGGTCTATGACACAGGTTAACCAGATGCACTCCACACACACCCCACATGGCAGAGCTGTTCCCAGCCCTTGCCACGAGACAGGAGAGAGGGAATGGCTTTAGTACGCTGTGTCACGACAGCAGCTCCCTCCTGCTGCCTGTGGCTGAGGAGAACAACAGGCACAATAAAGTAAACACTCTATTGCTTAACACATTGTTTTCCAGTAAACATCATAATTTTATGTGATTATATTTCAGGTGACTCATTAATTCCTTGCAATGACTTGTCTTTCTAGGTGTTGAACAGGTAGCTTTTGCAATCACAAAAGCTCCGAGATAGGAAACCTTTCTCACCTGGGTGACTTTGTGGGAAACTGCAACCCAAACCAAGTGAGAAGCAGCAGCCTGTGTCAAGAGCTAGCAACTTAGCTCTTTGATTCCAGTTCCCGTGGAGCTTTCTCCATGCAATGCTCCATGTGCTTCCTAATGACTCTGTACAACAATTGGCAACAGTCCATGCCCCAGAAAGGTTTATTTTGTGGAGTAACCCAAGGCAATAATCTCGCTCTTACTTAAAGCACGGTAGATATTAATGCAGGAAAATAATCTTTAAACCTCTTCCCAATTTTTTTGGCTATATTATCTTTATAGCCATAACTGAAAGGAATCACAGAGGTCCAAGAATCAAATACATTTGTTTCCACCTCACAGTGAGTCCTGCATTGGTGGGGAGGACGTTTGGGATTTTTTGGAGTGTGGTTTTCAGCATTAAAACTATTCTGCCCAGCTCAGATTCCCAAAGCCTTTGCATTTAATCCCAAATCTTTTCTACAATTAGGGAGCAGTTCACAGCATGACCAGGATGGAAGAAAAAAAAAAAAGTTTATATTAAAGGTTTCTCAATTTTAGCTGAAGGTTGGTGCCCATGTCTAGACACACAACTTTTCCTGCAGTGGTAAATATTGGTTTTCATTAGAAAATTGTTCGTGCTCCAATTCCAGCCTCACAAGACAGAATTACTACTTGGCAGCTAAGATTTAAGGAAAGTCAGAGGACAGCTAGTTAAAAGCATATTTTTCTGTTTTAATGAAAAAACATTATTTGTTGTATTTTTCTCTATCCTCCTTGGAAGCAAATGTTGTTTTACTGCAAGGCTCTGACTGCAGTTATGCATCACATGGGAGTCCAATGGTGGAGAACAGCACTTACAGCATTAAAAATGCATTCTCCATGTATCAAATCAAAAAAGTGTGCCTCTTGGCAGCACTGGTGGCCTAATTTGGCTGCAGAATGAATAAAATGAAGGCTTCCACTGATATTCCAGCAATGGCCTCTGCAGTAGCTCCTGAGCTGAAAACAGGTAGATAACTTGGGGAGGCAATCTGGGCAGCCTTTGTGGAGCTGGAGCTGTGAGTGCCCCTCCATTAGCTGTGCAGAAGGCATCACGGTTAGGCAGCATTTGCTGAGCATCCCGAGAGCTCCACAGCAAGTTGCAGTGAGTCTGTGGGACTGGATCCATAACATTTGTCCCCTGAAATCACCAGAAGAATCTAAAGCAAAACCACCCCGGCCAGCCCAGGCTGTCCCTGCCCACCAGAGGTGTGCAGTACAATTCATATCAGCAGCAGTGATCACAGCAATGATTTCTTGCCAATGACAGAAAGCCGCCCCTTGAGCTCCAATGATTCGAGGCACCACAGGGCCACAGAGTAGTTGCTTTGGTAGCACCCACACTGTCAGTCATCACCTCCTGGCTGCGTGGGTGGGAATGTCTCCATCTACTTGTAATGCAGCATTCAGGATTAGCAGACCCTGCCCTCAGAAACTGCTCATTGAGGGAATGTTACAGGCAATTATTTTGTTTTTATGGGAGAGGCTGCTTTCAGAAAGGAACAGGGGAAGCAGAAGCATTTGGGATGCCAGCGCAGGTCACAATGTGACAGCTGTAACGAACACAAATCAGGGAGCCTTAAAATGATGCCCTCGGAGCAAACCTAATGATAGTGTCCCCCACACTCACATGCCCAGGCCTGCTGTGATAAGATGAGCAGTGGCTCCTCCAAGACTGACAAACAACAATGACACAAAAGCAGCACTAAAACCTCCTTGTGCATGTTCCTCCCATCTCAGCTTCCCACTGAGACAGACACGGCAGATTAGAACAAGCTGGAATTAAAGTATGCAATGGCATTTACACCCTGCACCTGCAGTAACGAACAGAACTGTGAACTCTCTGACATTCCAAGTAAAAGATCATACATTCATGGCAGGATGCTGGGTTTAATATCAATCAGAGAAATCATAATATTTAAGTATGTCTTAGCACTGTGAATATCCCCAGATCTGTCTGTGGTGAGTAGGACTGTGTACCATAAGGCCTATTAATTTCTATATTTTTCTTGTACAGTTTGTCCATGTACTGGACACACAAGCTGTGACTGGGCATCACTGTGGACTGTAGCTCACCTGTGCCTGAGAGACAACTCTGAGAAACTACTCTGCAGCATTACATGTCAATTTTTTGTTTTCCTTAAGGAATGAAAATACAAAGGGCATTTTAATTAACTGTTGAAACAATTAGTCTGTTTAGTGCACTTGAGTCATGGGTATTACTAAGAATCTACTTGTTGCTATCAAAAGAAGCAATGTTACAAGATTATGCTGAATCTCCCCATTGCAAGTCAGTCGACTGACAGGGAAGGAACCCCAACAGTACACACAAAATAAGAGAGTCCTTCACAATAAATGAGACATTCAGCCAAAGCAAGGGAAATCCTCACTTTAGAGGCCAGAAACAGCTTCTCAGAAAGGGAGGTCCTCCTTCCCAGCATTACCTTCCTCCTCAACTCAGTCTCACCTGGTTTGTCTGCTGCATTCCCCAGGGCACTTCAAAGAGCAAGCTGGTGCCTTCCTTATCTACAGGCGCTAATAGTTTTAAAATATTACATAAAGCACATAGGAAAGCAGAGTTCAGTAAGGATTTTCTGTCAGCTATGAGCAACGGAAAGTGGTAAAATAAAATAAAATAGCACAGAAGCCCTTCCATTTTAAGGTAAAGTGCATTTTCTCCTTAGCCATCCCACCCCACACATCCCTCTCTGCAACAGTTCAGCTGCAATATAAACCCCAGAGGCTTTTACTGGTGACTCTTTCCTACATTTAATTTTGAGCACAGCCAGCAAATGGGAGTGGAGAGGAATCACCAGTCATTTTGAAAAAGAAAGTGACTGAAATATTGAACGCTCCACTGATTGCAGCCCGTGGCGTCTAAAGTGTTTCTTTTATTGTGTTGGTTTGGGAGTGGAAACGGATGCGTTCTGCAGACCAAACCGCAGCACTGTCGCTGAGGGAGACACTGGTCTGACTCCGTGCTTACCCCACTGAGGTTGGCACAGTTCCGATGCAGTTGCCCTGGTTTATATCCATGTCAAGAGGATGGGAATCCAGCCCTTCGCTGATAGGGTTTTTTCGTTGGTGTCAGGACTGATAACTATATATTCTATTTGCTTTCATCGTGCAGCTGGGTCCGCACTTAAATTACAGGTAGGAGTTGTGTGTTTGCGCATTAGAGCTGAGTAAATACTGCAAAATAAAATCAATCGCTGAAAATGTTTTTTGAGTTGGGAAGGGCACATGCTTGGCAGTACTTGAAGAGCACGGTCTCAGGGGATAAATATATTGTCACCGCCAAAAGGGTATGAGCTTGTTAGTTTTTCAGCCTTTTCTTGAAAATGTCTTGGTCAATATGCTGGCTGGGGATCTCCCCATCCCAACTGGTTACTGCTGAAAGGCAGCAAGATGGACACAGAGAGAAAAATGTGTGTTGTTCACCTCAGGGCTGTGACTGTGGAGGTCCCAACAGATGAGCTGCCGGGGATACTGCATCCGTGCACACGTGTGTGAGCAGGGGATGTCAAAAGGAGCAGCCAAGCTCAGACCATGGCTCCCCTTACACGGGGGCTGGCTGAGTTACAGACGGGATCTTGTGCTGTTATAATAAAACACTGTTCACTGCATCAGCTTAAATCACATTGCTACAATTTACTTTATCCTAATAAGTAAAGGGAAAAGAGGCAGAAGGGAGAGAATATGCAGAAAGGGGAGGAGGAAGAAGGAATTTGTTACTGCTGAAAGGCAGCAAGATGGACACAGAGGGCAGGAATTCATGTGCTGTAGCTTGGGTGTGAAAATGCCACTCAAAGGGGTGAAAGTCCCTCTAAGTCCCAGCCAGGACTCCATCCTCGCATGGTCTGTCGAGACTTCCAAGCAGAAGGCCAGCTGATGGCACTTATTATCATAGAAGTTACCTGCACATACTTGCTTAATTTATTTTCAAAAATATAATCAATATTGCACAATGAGGGAAACTAAATAGCACAAGGGGAATTACTAAATTTCTAAATATGACTACTTACACTGTTTGCTAGGAAATGCTTTTACTACTGCTGCATGCTATCACAAAGCTACCCATCACTGTATTTTATCCTCTCAAGCAAGAAAGAAATATGACTGGAAGTTTCTGCATTAAACTGTTCTCATCAAAAATTGTTCTCTTAATTTGAAGAATGTTATATATGAACAAAGTGTGTTAAGAATGTTCTACTTTATAAGAATTGTATTATTTAATTATGTTTCATTCTCATAAAAATGTTTCTGAGATGTTAACTACTATAATGTTAAAATCTTTCTCACTTAGAAAATACTGGTGTTCTTTAAGCTGTAAGTCTTGCTTTTGAGAAAATCAATTGAAACTACAAATAAATCAGTAAAAATGTGAGAACAGATTAGTTTTAGGACCTACAAAATAGACACCAACTTGAAAAGTGAAATTTTTGCTCAAAAATAATTTCCCACTTCAAAAGCAGCCATTTCCAGGGGTTTCCTTTCACTGTTGTCCCACATGCCGATGGACCCAGAGGGACCCAGAGTTCCAGCAGGTGACAGCAGCCTGCAGGAGCCACTAGAGCAGAGGCTGCTCATCTGAGAACACAAACCAGTATCAACATCGAATACAACCACAAAAGAGCAAAGAGAACAAAATTGGATGGTACCATTTACAACTTTGAAATCATTATGGAAATAGTTACAAAATCCTTAGAAAAGTAGAAAGTGAAAAGGTACACAGCAGCATCATTATGTTTTTTTTATTATTGAAAATACCTTTTACTGAGCAATTTCAAAGTGTATGTTTTTACAATTTTCTGAACATTGCATCTCTTGGGCACATGTGCTCCCAGACAGGCAGAGCACAACCAGCTCTGACTATCCGCCCTTCCCGATCCGCTGGCTGCGGCACAGCCCAGCCAGCCCCAGCCCCTTTCCAGCGCAGTGCTGCTGAAAGGTGCTCCTGAGCCCAGGGTCACACACGAAGGACTGATGGCATTAAACACCTATCAGTCCTGACAGGTTTGTCCTTTTAATGCAGGCAATACAGGCCTGGTGCATCTTCTGTGGTCTGCTTCTATAGCAAAGATATATATTAATTTTAAGTTCACCTCTCATCCCTTCATATGGAGCTTTTTTTTTTTCCACAACTCTCTGAATCTACTAATTTAGAAGGATGTATGTCGTATATGTGGATGTACGTGCATGTGAAAGTAAAATTGCTAGGATTCACACAGAATGGCATCCAAGTGATTAGAAAAAGTAGCATCATCAGAAACTCCTTTACTAACAGAGAAATAAAATGGAAACAAACTGAGGAAAATGTCTCAGTGTCTGAATCCATCATTTTATCTCTCTGAAATTAAGAGAAACTTTGCAGTGGTAGTTTAGTTCAGTGAAACGGTTGGCTTCTCTGCTCACAACACTGGAAGGGGAATCTGGGAAGCAAATATTTCTCTCATTTTGTGTCTTCTTCCAAGATTTCAAAACATTTCCTTGTCTTAGGAAAATGTGAAATTAACAGGCATTTAATGATATGGAAATCAAAGGATGGGAGCAGGAAAAAGTTTTGAACCATCAAATTGTGTAATTCAAGTCATATTAAAGTATTTCATTTTATTTTTAATATTTAACTTCTTTGTCCGTATTTTCAAACCAGAGATCTGATCTAAGTTTTAAAAATCCAACACTGCAAACTGAAAAGTTAAGTAAATTAGAAATAAAGAAATAAAAAATTATTCTAATGAGATACTCAAACAACACTTTTTTTTTTTTTTACAATATCCCACAGACAGTTTTCACTCTTCTGGGTGGGAAACATTCAAACAGGAAAAAGTCCAACTGACTTAAAGGGGAGCTACTGACATAACAAATACAGGAGATCCAAGAAAAACGAAGGTATGAGTTCTTTGGAGCAAAGCATAGTTAAGTTAGCCATTCAAATTCCCTACAACAGACATTATTACAAATTTAATTTCTTTTTGAGTTAAACCACAGCTCAAAACCACCTGCTCCTCAGCTGAGCATCTCATGGCAGTACTGGGTTCTCTCAGGCTGGACAGAGATCAGCTGGCGTCGGGGCAGCGCAGGTTGTACCCGGGCTGGCCCCATGGACGGAGCCACATTCCTCGCAGAGCCAGCCCCATGGTGATGCCGCAACCAGTAGATGGTTTGGTCCTTGGGTCTGGCCAGGCCAGGGCTGGACGTGAGCTATTCCTCATCCATCTCCTCTGGCCAGGATTGCAGCAGAGAGCTGGGACACATGTTTCCCTGGTGCCACTATCCCCCGTGCTGCTTCCCTGCAGCCAGTCCTGGGGCCCCTTGGCTGCTTGTTCTTATATGCCTCTTTCACACCAAATGATCCATCTCACTAGGTCCCCAGGGTGATGATGAGCAAGGCCTAGGATATCCCTTTGATCCCCACATTGCCTTCCTGGGTGAAACCACCCCCATCCAGAGGGACAAAAACTAAAGCAATGTCACTGATGCCACTCGTATTATTTTGGTGCACAATCTGGAGCCCAGGTCTGTTGTTGCTGCTCTGCATGACTGGCAGCAGGCTTTGCACTGCCCTGTCAGCACCATCCATCACCATTGCCCACACAGGTCCTGAGGAAACTCCTTCACAAAAGAACCAACTGGAACGTCTCTCCTGGAAAGGGGGAGGAACAGCCTGGTGGGACTGAAAGGGAAGTACAACTCAAATAGAAAAGCAAAGATCATCAGCACAGCTGGGCCAGAAGCCTTCTCCTGTACCGTTGCCCAGAGTTTTTCCTAGAAATAGAATAAAAACAGGCACGGCAGAAAATTGCCATTTCATTCTGACCATGACTCTAAAGGCAGTCAACATGAAAACAGCCATCGTATACTCAGTTTGCATGTTCAGCCTCAAAACTACATTTGTAGAAACATGCTTCCAGTGGTGCTTTGGAAACAGCTGTGCCTGGCTGGAGAGGACAGCAGGGGCTCTGCAGATCCATTAGGGAAGGCTGGGGGTCACCAGATCTGGGGTGTGGAATGAGCACCACCATGCACACCCAGCAGCCGCCCATGGGGCTCAGGGAGGGAGACAGCCAGCCCAGACCCGCTCACAAGGACGGGATCAACACCAACCTGATTTGAGGCTCAAGGCAGGAGCCCAGGACTCAGTTCAACCCATCTCTACTGCAAGAGAACAGTGCAAGAACATTTTACTTTCGGTGTTTCAATCTTTTAAAAGTTAAGAAATAGATACCATTGTTTTCTTTATTCTTTAAGTTACATCTGTTGCATGGCCACAGAAGTGGTATTGCTAGGAACATGTTCTACTACTGTTATATCAAAAAACCTAAAATATTTACTGGAATAATCTGTCTCAAGATACTAATCAAAACAGGTTTTTGAGATTTCAATCAGATCTGGGTGCTTCTGAAAACTGTTGATTTGAAAAAATCCAGGACTGGATCCAAATAATTGTGTTATTACAACTGTACATCAGCAAAGGCATTTACTCCTTCATCCTCTATCTTGTACGCTTTGCTGTTAGAAACCCAAATCAGCATAAAATGCTTGCCAAGGGAAGGGAGAAATGTATTCAGATTTAATCTAGTGATTGTAGTTCATTCATTGCAAACAGCTCCTTCATCAAGGCCATGAGGTGAATTATTAACCTTTTCTATCTACAAATAGAAAAATACCTTCAGTCACGAGGAAGCAATGCCAAAAAAAGGTTACAACGGATTATTTGCGGGTTCATCAGAAAGGCACACAGCAAAGCTCGCTCTGCAACAGAAAATACGGCTTGTGCAGGGCCGAGGAGGCAAAAAAGTGCCTGATGACCTGTGGTGTTGGCAAGGTGGCCATCCTGGTGGGAGTAATGTCCTGGTGTCCTGGCATCTCTGCCTCTGTAAGGCAACACATGGCGAGAAAAATGTTCCTGGGGAAGATTTCACCAAAGTGGCTGTTACCTCAAATACGTTACTGCAAATAACCCTCTGCTCCTCTCATCCTCCAGAACAGCAGGGAGGCTGCTGCTCCTGGGATGGAGCAGTAAACACCCCTCACAATTACTTGCAGGGTTACTGCAGCCAAACCTCACCAGTTAACTCCCGGCTATCAGCGTGGGTCTGCTGTGTCTCCAGCTCCCAGCGTGCACCCTGACATTGATGCGACCAGTCGTTTCAGCAGATGACCGGTTTTGAGCAGCTGGGGAACAGGCACAGAACAGGTAATACAGCTTTTGGGCAATTAATTCAGCACATAAATAGAGTAGCAGTTAGCAGGTACCTGCTGCTGTCTTTTCTAGTCACCTCTGACGCAGGTCTCCAGGCTCAGCAAGAGGTAAGAGAGGCATTTTTGGGTGCAGGCTGTGGGAAGGGGACTCTTGGCTGTGCTGAGGGTCAGAAGTTTAATTTGGGCTTTCTCCCAGGCAGAGAATTACTGGCACTGATGAAGCCAAATAGGGTGACAGAACAGCTCTGGCAGCGGTGGGAGGAAAGGCAGAGAGGACAGGTATAGAAACCTGCATTGGGAAGGCTGGAAAATGAAGGGGTAAAAGCGGTACGTCGGTAAATGAGGACAAAAGTGAATTCATGGTATTTTAAAATGTATGTATGTATGTAAGGGAAGGGAGCTAGAAGCAAAAAAAAATTGAAATATAATGAGAGATAAAACAAACTCATCAAAGCATCTCCCCTGCCTTTAGCAGGGTGCCCATCACACTGAAGGGAAGCACTTAGCAGCAATAGCAGGTAGCACTTCACCAACCTCTGCAGAGCTCCTCTGAGACCCAGGTCCATATGCAAGGTCCTGGGACAGCTCCTGGTCACACTAGAGCAACCATTTGTTTCAGGATAGAAATCATCCCCATATAAACCAGTACAAAAACAGCAGCTTGCTTTTCACGATCTCCTTAAATCATATTTTGTATTTTACTATCATATCAGACTGCTGGGAGTTTTGAGAATAAAAGCTCTTGAAGGCAGGTATATTTAACTAAGCAGCCAATACTAAGAACATCATCTTTGGCCTCTGATCTTTTTAAAAAGTAAAATAATTCCTCAAAGGTACGAAAGAACAATTGGGCATCAGCACCACACAAGGCAATTTTGCTGAAGGAGCTAAGAAAGCCCAAGGCAGCCGTGACTCCCTGCCTGCCGCCAGACCTGCCACATTCAGACCAAGGGACTTCAGCACTAAAGGAGGGGGAGCTGGACATCACTGCAGCTGGGACACAACCTCAGATCCCAGCTGCTGAATGGGTCATGCTGATCATGATTGAGGCACGAGAGACCACATTTGTTGGTCTGTTTCTCTATTTCAAAATGAACCTGCTGACAGAGGCAAAAACAAAGCAGAGGGCTGCCTCCAACAGAGGGACCCGCACCTTGGCTAAGCCTACCATCACCTCACCTCTGAAATTATTCATTTTGTTCCAAAAAATAGATACCAGCAATGGGGCTGTTTGAAAAGTGCCATACAGCTTGGGGGGGTGGGGAAAAAGCAACAACAAAAGTATGCTATAAACTAAATTCCCTACTTTGTTACAGCAAGGCCAACAAATCATTGAAGTTAAGAGTCATCAGTATGTTAAGCTTCGCACATTTCTACTAGTCACATTAAAGCACAGTGTGGTTGTTTCCAAACTGCACTTACTGCTTTCAAATCCTAGTTTAGAGCAAGGGCTCAGAGGTCTCTCAGTAGAGAGGACTTTCTCCCGCGTCTAATAAAAATTCCCCATCTGCCTCACGGCTGTAAGCCCAAATAAGGGCAAATGGAAAGAGAGGAACAGTCCTTGCCTTTAACACGATCAATACAACGGCCAAAAACCAGCATGTATTTAATAAATGCAATGTAGATTGTTTTATTTGTCCTTCTGTTCACAAAATAGTTTTATTATATGTATGAAAGCAGCATACAGGCAATAAAATTATGAAAACATTCACAATACATAAATACACAGACCTGATGCAGGATGTATGTAGTTCATTAGACTTTAGATTGTTTTCCTCTCAGTTCTCTTTTCCTGACAACACTTTTTTTTTAATATGTTACTAAAAAGTTGCTCAAAAGGGTATTTTCTCCCATTCAGAAAACAAATAGCTTTCTTAGAATGCTGCTGAATATTAACACCCAATGGTCCTGTTGCTAACTTCGCTGAGAGCTTTTGGCAGTACAAAGGGAAAGCAGCAAGGAAGGACAATGGAAAAGCAGCAGGGTTTTGAATTAAACATTGGCAACTTTTTTGGAGCTCACGGGATGTTTTTGAGGTGGGGCTGCAGTTCCATCCATATTTAGAAATGTCTCAATCCAAAATAGTTATGAGGCACTATTCTGTATCAAATGGACTATTGACATGGTAATTACTAAAATGTAATGTCCTCCTGGTTTCCAAAGTAAAGCACTAGGTACCTCACTTTTTAATTCTGACCGTGATACAGTAGCAGACAGACAGCATGATCCTGGCAGTACTGCAGTAATACAGATGATGACGAGGTTTGGCATGTTTACTACCATTATAACCAATTGTGTTTGTTCAGAAAAGATATCCAAGACTTGAAATAAGAAAAGTCTGAGAAAGCTGTTTATCTTACGTAAATACAAAACATTATATACTAAGAATTGTTATCTAAGAAGCTCTTCTCAAATCGGATTCTTCTTAAGGTTGTAGTCATATTCAAGGTATTTACAGATCCACAAATGACATTCTAGCAAAGTCTTTGTAACATGAAACTTTTTAAAAATAAATAGCAGCAATTTCTTTTATTTCTATAAGGTAAGAGAATTCACAACTCAGTCAACACTGGTCCTATCTTTTGAAAGAAATCCCACTTGAAAAAAAAAAAAAGCTCACAAAGGAAACTAACTCCACACAGCATCGGTTTTGTTGATTCCTTCATTTCTTGCTGAGCTTCTTAACATTCCTTCATTCCCCTCATCAGCTCTCCAGATTATTAGAGCTTGTAATAAAGTGCTGACTGGTTGACTGATTGAAATGCAATTATGACACTCCAAAAATATCCCATTATTTAGACATCTTAAATAACATAAATAAAGCTAGATCTGTTATAACATATGAAAAATATCAATTTAAAACAATAAATAAATAAAACCAGATCAACCAGTATCACCCAAAGCTTTAAAAATAACCATTCTCATTATAAGGCTCAATTATTTGTCAGAAATAATTTTAAGAAGGCATCTATCTACCTTTACAATCCCTCAGTCTTTAATTAGGACCTGTTAACACCCACTATCACAAGACACAGCAATCTTTTAACTGATAGTAAACATTAGTCTTTAAATACTTAACATTTATCTTTTGCCTCATTTTAAGCTAGGAATTGGTTTCTCTGTGTAGAGAAGAAGTAGTATTTTCTTTGTCACTGCACGGAATCTAAATTTGTATATTTTCCTCAGTATGAACAGCGTAGTTTAATATCCTTTTTTAAAACCAATTTTCTATATATTTTTCTGTTTATTCCTTAAAATGTTAAATTTGCTTTGAATGCCAGGAAGGTTAATTATGGGCTTGGTGTAAATGTGTGTTTCTCCCTAGAGTTTAGTTTTTTACCAAAAAATCCTGTATATTATTACAATGGACACTATTAGGTCTAGCTGGATAAACCTTACTGCTCAGGTTTTATGCTGCCCATTTTGTGTAATGGGATTTATTTTTTCCAAAGAAACATCAGTTTCATAATCCAAGATACCCGACAGTGCTGGAGACATTTTCTCCAAGGTCTTAGACAGTTCACCCTCTTCTTCCTTTTTGAGAGGTTCTTCTTCTGGACAGATAATTGCATGTGGAATCAGATAAACCAGATTAGACTCTTTGGGGCTGGACCCTTTGGGCTCATGTTGGCTTGAAAAAACAACTGCTCCATTATTGTTAATACTAACAGTTTCTATAGCATTGCCAGACATAGGGCAGAGCCTGTAGCATCCTAGCAGGGTTGAAAATGCCTTGCGGAAATCAGCATTGAAGGCATAAATAATGGGGTTGAGGGAAGAATTAGCCCATCCAAACCAAACAAAAACATCAAAGGTGGTGGAATTAATGCAGAAAGCTTCTGCTCCCTTGGACGGTTGGGTAGGCTCGCAGAAGGGAATCATGCAGTTCAATACGAAAAATGGCAACCAGCAGCACACAAACACCCCCATGATCACTGACAAAGTCTTTAAAACCTTCGTTTCCCTCTTGAAAGACATTTTGAAGTTGCTCTCTGGTTGCTGGCAGTCCATACTGCTTCTGTTGCCACTTGTGTTCTGGCAGTTCTTGGCATGCACTGCTGCTCTCTCCAAAGCTGAGATGCGTCGTATTTGCTTCTGAGCAATCCGGTATATCCTCGTGTAAGTTACTATCATGATGGCCACAGGTATATAGAAGCTAATTAGAGAGGAGGAGATGGCATACATCCTGTTTAGGCTCGAGTCACAGTTGTCCATGCTTACACCTTGTAAGCTGGCATTTAGGTCCAAAAAGCTTGTGGTTGTAGCTTTGTGCCAGTTCAGCTGCACAGGGATGAAGGAAATCAACACGGACAAAGTCCACGCCACGCTGATCATGATGAAGGCTGCTTTGGGAGTCATTTTCCTCTCATACCTAAATGGGCTGGAGATGGCCCAGTATCTGTCCACACTAATGACACAGAGATTTAAGATGGAGGCTGTTGAGCACATAATATCAAAGGCCACCCAGATGTTGCAAAATGAACCAAAAGGCCAGAAACCAGCAATCTCAGACACAGCTTTCCAAGGCATGACCAAAACTGCCACTAAGAGATCTGACACCGCCAAGGAGATGACAAAGAAGTTGGTCACCTTGGACCTGAGATGGCGAAATCTAATGACAGCTGCACAGACCAGCGTATTTCCCAGCAGCGTGGAGAGGATCAGCAGCGAGAGGAAGCAGCCCGTGAGGATCCGAATGGAAGAGTCCCTTTCCACCAGCAACCCTTCCCCGTCCATAGTGGTGTCGTTCCAAGTCATAGTTTCTCCTGAGGGAAAATCATATCATGATTTTCATGACGACATCAGCCCCTTTCCTTGCAGAGATCAGAGACATCAGATGTCCATTAATTACTCATCACCAAACAGACCAAAGGACCTTTCTTACAGTGCCTTCGCCCCCGGACAGCCTTCACGCACTTTGAATCATCCTGAATAACACTGAAAGCTCTAAGAGGAGGACAGAAAAAAACACAAATACAGTCTACCCTACAGACAGGTTTTTTAAGCAAACCCTTCAGAAACACACTGCACCACCCCAGCACCAAGTAGCCTAATTCAGACAGCTCACCTGCAAATATTCTGCGGCAGTCCTCTGCAAATACACCCCACAGACAGGAAAGCAATCACTTTTCCATGCTTGCATATATTCCCACTTAAATAGGCTATTGATCGAGTGTTTCCAGCATCCGTTACACTAGCCCTTCATATTTACTGAAGCGTACTACACGAGGTGCTTTTTATCTAGTTTCCTAAATGTCTCTCTGATTAAACGCTCCATCCTTTCTCCTCAGTACACTCCTGTTACAAAATGCATCAATTCTCTCTTTCTGGGCAGTGTCAGAAAGCAAATCTTCACTTTGTTTCAAACTGTTTACACTTCCAAGACAAAATAAACACACAGTAGGTGTGTTTAAAAGGTTTTCAGTAAGAAGTAGCTCAGGTTATTTAGTTTTATTTAAATGAGAAATCTGTCTCCTACCTTTCACCTCTGATTCTCTGTTTGCTCTGTGATGCAGGGCCGTCTCTCCTCTTTTAGTTTTGGAATTGCATAGCAAATCTTATATACAAAACCAACACAGAAACACCGCATCGCATCAGGTGTGTGTGTGTGTTTTTCCCTGAAAGTGCACATTAGCAGGGGAGAAGAAAAAACAGTAGCTGGCAGAGTCTGACCATCAGGAGTTAGTTTTCAAGGAAGCAGCAGGGCTGTGCCGTCGGAGGGTGCGTGACGGACCCCGCGGGCGTGTGCCCAGTTACCCCCATCCCACGGGCCCTGCTGATCACTCCGCAAACTTTGCTGGCCCCACCAGTTCCAGCCGCGCTTTGTACATCCCGTCGAAGCGGCACATCAGGGCAAGTCATCCCAGGCAAAAGGCACGGTATTCCCAACGCAGGCAAGAGCCGAGCAGCAGTTCTTTCTTCTGTCGTTCACTGGCAGGAGAAGGAAGGATGAGAGGAGAAGGACCCGAGTGCCGTCCCCTCGGCCACGCCGGCGGTGCCCGCCGCGGGTTCCTCTTCCAGCGGCGACAAATCGCTTCAACGCTCGGCTGCCAGGTTATAGCTCTCCGTAACTACCCCAGAGTAATCCCACCTCCTGCTCAGTGGGGCTGCGCTCCAGGGATCGGGTCCAGCCTTTACCATGCTTTTTCCCCTCTCAGGCAAGCGCAGGCGGAGGCAGCTCCTCACGCTTTCCCGCAGCCTGCCCCGGGCCGCGCATCCCCGGTGCCGGCGGGTCCCGGCGGCGAAGCCTTTCTTCTGCCCGGGGCAGGGCTCGGCAGCATCTCCCCTCCAGGAAAGGTCTGTCTCTCTCTCGTCTCCTTCCTAACGGATTAAGACAAGGGAAAGATCGGCATGGAGACAGGCAGCGTGCGAAGAGCAACTTCCCTCCGCCTCCTCTAACATCTTCGGTCGGGCGCAGCTTCTTCTGGGCGGCCCCTTCCCGGTTTTTCTGCCTTCCTGGGGAATAACGTCCCGGTCAGGCAGGCAGCCGGGGCGAGAGGCAAAGCCGAGCGGCTGTCCTGGAGTTTAGCGCAAACGGGATGACTTTGCCGCGTCCTGAGCTCCGGGACGCGCGGGGTGCAGCGCGACGCCTCGGCGCTGCGGAGCTCAATTAACTGATGCGGAAAGTAAGTAAGTACGGGCACCTCACTTCGGGCCGGGCGATGCTCAGGAGGCGGGGGGGCTACGGCCGGGACCCCCTCCCGGTAGGGCGGCAGCGCGGCGGTCTGACGGGCGCGGGGCGGGCCGGGCTGCCGGCGGGCTGCAGCCCGCTCCGGGCCGCGCTGCGCTGCGCTCCGCTCCTCTCCGCGCCGTCTCGCTCCCTCCGCTGCCGGCGCAGCCGCGGCCGCGGGGCTCCCTCTCCTGGGCGGCCG
>JAVSBS010015657.1:0-26973 GCA_033124195.1 Coracias cyanogaster | reverse complement strand
GGCAGAGCCCTCATGACCTAATCACCCCTTAAAGATCCCACTTTTCAAAATTTGAACTGAGGTTTAAACAGATGCTTAATGTATTGAATAGTGTTGTTGTTGGGCAGGTATTTTTTATCTTGGTTCAACAGAGATTTTTAAAATATCTGTTCACCTGTGCTGGTGGTGCCAAAATACTTCTTTGGTCTCTTCTACAGTTTTAATCCTTTATTTGGGCTAACACAAAACAGTATTCATTATTCAGATAGTAGGCTTAGCTACTTGGCTTGCAGTGCATGACAGAGGTTATAGAAAATTCATGTAATAGTAAAAGCCATCTCAGAAATCTTTCTTAAGTAACAGTTTAAAGGCATCTGCCTTTATTTCTAGAATAGAGTCTTTGAATATGCATGCATGAAAGAATAATTTGACTGGTCATATATACAAAACTTAGTCTTATTTATATCTTAAGTTTGGAAGTGTAATGCTAAACAAATATTTTAGTGTTTTTCTCTGTATGATTTCACCTGTCGGATGGTTGTTGGGTTTTTGGTTTGTTTGGGTTTTTTTTTTCTTCATGCTTAGTTTCTAGGCACGAAATAACTATGCAGAACTTCGGAAGTCTTGTGGCTTTACTTTGCCAGGTAGTGACTCTGGAACCCAGCAACTATGTAGCTTGTTGCCATATATCAACTTCATAATTTTTGGTTTTTTGTAGTGAAGTGTGTAGCATAATGTTGGAGAAATAAACATATTTTCATACTGAAGGAAGCTAAAGAATGTGCAGTAGAGCATTGAAAGATCCTTAGGTTCAAAGGCAAATAAAGGATTTAAGTACTGTCATTAAATGGAGTGGCAGTTGTACAACCAAATCCCTTATCTGGTTTTGAAAAATCTCCATTTGGACTATCTCAATGTTTATAACCCAACAGTTGTGTTTTTATGTTACAAGCACAGAAAAACAAGACCTCTTGTACCTTGACAGAAAATAGTCTTATAGAACTGTTTCTTTCTCTTCTAAGAATAAAGTTTACTTTGATGTACATTTTATGCAGCGTTTTATTAGCTGTAAATATTTTTGTGTTTTGCTGCTGATTGCACTGTAAAATTATGCAATTCTTCTTAAATGTTAAAGGGATTAGAGACTGGACCTTAATCCTGTACCCATATCTATGTGAACGTAGTTACGTTCTCCATTCTCAGCATGCAATTGAGAGGGTTTTTTTAAAAAAAGTTATCAGCGTGATATTCACATCCCTACAGATATATGTAAAATGACTTTAATTGTGATTCATGCTCTTCTGTTGCAATTTGGTAATTAGCAAATCTGTGACAAACGCTTATGTTGTCACAAACAATATGTGTGCAGACTGGGGCAGACAAAACAAGCCTCTTCAGCTGTAGTGACTAAAAATTGAAAGTGTGAATTTTGCAAGAATTCAGAACGGTCCAAAGAAAGATTGCTGTTCTTATCACCATGTGGTGGCTGACTAGATTCTTTTCAAGCTTTTGCTTTTAAAGGTGATCTGTTGATTGTATTCACTTAGGGAAGACTAAAATGTTTTAGTTTTTTCCTTGAGAGCTAGGGGAATGCGATACTGGTGGGTTCTCTTCCAATTGGTCATTACCTAATGAAACCTTTATTTTCTTAAATATCAAACTGCAGGCTGGTAACATATTTTCTTTTGTCGCTCGTTGTGAAATCTTTATGGTACCTCCACTTATCCTGACTATTTCTCTGTAGTTGACATGTTTCATCTTTGAGCTTATTAGTCTTCTGTGCATTGTTTGTTTTTTTCTTTTTCTTTTTGATGTTTCATCTCTTTTCTGAATCTGCTTCTGAGATTTGTTTGTTTGGGTTTTTTTCTTCCCTAGCACCTAGGATCTTCTTAACACTAGCAGCAAAAGTGTAATGCTGATAGAAAAGTGGAGGGAGAGCTGTGAAGGTTTTTAGCTACTGCCAAGGAAACCCTAAAACCTCCTATTTAAAAAAGCTTATTTTTAACTGGTGGGACTGAACAGAGTTTGGTCCTAGTGTTTTAAACTGATTTTTATTGTGTTGAGGTTCCAATTAAGTATTAGGACCTTAAGGTCCTACCCATTTTTGTGTGTCTGTGTGTGTTGACATGCTAAAGTAGGTCTTGGTAATGTGGGGAATATATACTTTACTAATCTGAATATAAGATGTCCCTCCAAAAAAAGCAAGACATGCGTGGCTCTACATGAAAAGCTTTTTTTAATGTAGAGCTATAATCAATATATCATGAAGTTATAAGATTTCTAGTAATGATTTGTTTTCATTGGCGTTTAGTCTTATTTTCTTCTCTTATGCCTTACTGCGGTTGGCTTTCAGTTTGTACACCTCACAGACTTCATAACTTTCTGGTGCTGTTACCCTCTTCACTGTTGTCATCTTCCTCCCTTTTGGTGTCTGTATTCTCACCTTCTTCAGACTCAAGGTGACAGAAGTAATCTTCAGTTCTGTCCATAGAATTTCAAATAAAGCCTTTCTTAGACCTTTTAGCTACAACTTCTGGTTTTATCCAAATCCAGTCTGTCTTAATCCAGTTACAAAGAAGTGTTTGAGTAGGCTTCTTTCTTTTTTCCTCTAGGAGTTAGAGCACGATCACTTGCCAAGTCATTCTGTATATAAAGACCTCTTGCTACTTCATCAAGCACCTGCAGTTATGATGTTCTTCCTCCTGATGTGACCATAAGATAGGCATTCACTGACAGTGAAAAATACCATCAGCAAAACACCAGGTGCCCTTTTAATACAAGTAAAATACATTTTCTCCTTTTCTTAATATCGCACCTGATCTCTTACTCCAGACAACATTCGTCAAAGTCTTCCTTGAGTATGTAGGTAGATGTCCATCCTTGATTTTATTTGGCTCAGCATCTAGTAGTGATCTTTACGTAATGTAGACACAAACTGCTAGAATGTGTATGTTGGTAAGGATGCTTTTTTTTGAGCTTTTAGTTTTCATTATTTCCTGTGTAACCAGGTCTCGGTCTCTTCTTTTGAGTACATGCATATTCTACAGCTGCTTCTTTAAGTAAAAGGTGTTTTGAGTCCACTGTGTGATTTTTACACTGTGCTAACCCTTAAAAGCTTCTGTTCTGCTGTTTGTCTTTGCACATTCACCTCTACCACACATTCTTCCTGGTCTCAGAGTTGCTAGTTTTTTCTTACATACATTACTGTGAGTGTAAGATTTCCATCATAACTTCTAATACATTTCCATTTTGCTTTTGTACCTGTGACCTTCAGATGGTCTGCTATTCAGGGAGAGATGTACAGCTGCCAGAAATAGCAAGAAATCTGCTAAACTATAGTACACCACACAGGTTCCCAAGTGCATGAAGAAAAACAACTGTCATCACTGTGTCATCTCATGCAAAGTTTGAGCAGCCTGAGGCATTTTTGTGCTCCTTCATCACTTCATCTTATTGACCTGGCGGGTGGGAGGAGAAATTATGCCCCTTGCTTTTGTAAGTTGAACGATGGGGAGTCAGGGAAATTATCTTGCCTTTCAAATAAAATGTTGTGTGTGCATATCTGGATATAATGTGTGTGTGTTTTAAAAAAAAAATCCTCACTGTTTAGGGTAAGTCTAACCAATGAGCATAATTGTTTTAGTTGTTGACCTCAGTAATGGCAGGAAGCCCTCAGCATCATGCCAGATTGGAGCTGATTGTCATTAGAACTTTTGAGTTCTGTAGTAATAAGTTTTTATTAACACAGATTTTCCTGTATCAGAGTAAGTCACCTAGACTACAATTCCAAAGCAATGTTACGTAGTGGTAAGCCATAGCTACAAATGCTTTTTTAATTTGTCTAAATTTTCCAGTAAGAATTATTCTAAAAAACTCTGCGGATAATACATTTTAGTCCAGTTATCTTTGCCTTTAAGCACCTTGCAGTCTGACTTGATCTCTAATCTGTTGTTGCAATTTAAGACTACTGTGATTTATCCGATCCCATGTAGACTTGGAAAGTAGCGTATTCCTTTTCCCTTGGAAGCACCTCTTAGATTTTCAAGGCTATTTTCAGCCTTTCTCCAGTTTTCACTTCTGTGAACAGATTTTTTTGCAGTCCTTCATATTAAACTTTTCCTTTTTTGTCTTACTGCCTGTTGGTTTTGCTTTGTTATGGTATCCTTGAAATCTATGAGGTTTTGAAGTACTTACCTGCAGGGTATGGAAGTGCTTTCAGTTTGGCAAATAGCTACTTAGTTCCATATTCATCCTGATGCACAGTTTTTGCTGCATTAATGTTAATTGATGCTTTTAGTTAAGTTATTAAAAAAAAAAACAACACAACAAAACAAACAACCCAACCCTTCTATCAGCAAACTACCATTTCTCTAAGAAATACTTTTAGCCAAAAGTTAATACTTGCAGGGTATGAAGACTGGTTACAGTTAGTTTTCCTCCGTAATATCCTTGATTCTTAATGCTCATTCAAAACCTGGGAGGCATTCTGCTTTACACAGTCCCTCATCCATTAAAAAAAAAAAATCTGATGACCTTACTGTAGATTTCAATTTACCTGTAGTAGTTGTAAGGTTGTAGGCTGTAAACAATAGCTGCACATCTGTGCTAGCGTAACTAAATATATTAGGTACTTTCTGTACTGGCACTTATGTCCCTTCTGTTACCTTTTCCCACAAATCCAAAATTTATTCCCCACTTTTGGATAATGCATATTAATAATGCCTAGGTTACCTTCTAAAACTATGATTATTGAAGATTCACTGTTTAAAAACATGAAATAACGACTATGAAAAAATCTTCCTTATTGTGCAGGATTTTGCAAGGAATATATATATATATATATATTTGTTAATGTTCAGTAAGGCATCTCATTTTATCAAAATACCCACACTGTGTGTCTCAGTTTCTTGATGAGGAAGTCTTTCTGTTTGAATGTTCAGTCTGTTTTCTATCTCTCTATTTATAATTTACTATTCTGTTGGAGAAGGAATACCTCATAAAGCATGGATCTTGAGGGAAGGCAGCAAAAAGAAGAGTGCTCTTCTGAGGAATCTTTGCTTCCATTGTGACTAAGAATCAGGGCATTTCATCTGGCCTTTTCCATTTTCTCTGCCACTTAAATGTCATAATATATATATATTTTTTTTTTTATTCTAGCCTTTATGCCAATTAGACTACATATTGTAGGTGGTTTCTGCATAAGACTTCCCTAAGTTAGGAATCAAACTGGAACTGTTAGGACACATCAACATAGTGTTTCTTCATTGTGATGTATTACCTAAACTGACCACACAGGCCAAAGAAACTAGTTCAAATTCATGTGTGTATGGAGCATATCTTGAAGAGATAGTGCTTCAGGCATTGATTTAAATCTGTCAAGGGTTTTTTGTTAGCTTTGATTCTAAAGGTCTCATTGAGCAGTTACAGTGTGTATAATTCAATGGTTTGCATGAGGGAAACTAACATAACTTTCTTATGCCACCAGCTTTTCTAAATTGATGATGGACAACGACTTGCAAATTTAAATTTAAACAACAGGTGAACAAAATGATGTGAAACTAACTTTTGAAATAGTATTCCTCACTTTATTAGGTCTGAGGTTTTGCCTATGTTAAGAACTTAATGTCTCACATTTTAAGTGTGCAAGTGTTTTTTTGAGGTGTGGAGTTTGTTGGGGTTTTTTTTTTCTGTTTGTATTTTGAAATACTCCTTAAAGACAGTTCCATAGTGTTATTTCTGGGATCTTTCATCTCTAGGGATGAACTGCACTGCTTTCATTTGGGAAGAGTTAATCTAGTAACACCTAGTACTTGGCAGAACAAAGACGTTCGGGTAGAAGATATATGTAACATCAAAAAGGCAATGGAGCTTTAAATTTTTTTTTTCTGAAAATAGACCTGATCCAGTAGGAAATTGGACGAAAGTTATAAAAACTTGAGCCTGTAGTTTTTGGTAAGAATAGTTTCTTCTACATCTTCCCTTCTGTAACTGTTATACAGTCTTCTAGTATATAATGTTTCTGGCTTCATGATTCCCAGTGTGAAGCTAAAGTAAAGAGAATTGGAAAAATCCTGTCCTAACTTATATAGTTCTTACTTGATTCTTTCGTTAATTATTGTGAGCTAGTTACAAATTCTTTGCCCTTGTAGGAACACAGGTAACATGAACATCTTTTGCCAAAGCTCCATCTGGCTTCAGAGACTGACTCCTAGTGTTCAGTAACTGCTGGACAGATGCATTTGTTGCTTTGAGAAATTTAGCTTCCTGGAGCTTTAGGATTTCTTTAGGATAAAGACCAGTCTTTATTTTGTAACTCTCTGTTGTCTTTGGGGTTGAATATAGCAGTTATGTTAAGATTTTTCATTTGAGCTGATTGAAAAATCAACATCATATTGTCTGTCTCTTGTATATCAAAAGAACAGAACTTGGTAGGACTCCTTTTTGTCTTCTGTTATTCAAAACAATGGAGAGGATTGATTCTGGTGAATATATAAATCCTGTTTGATATGTATATATCTAATACACTGAATACTGTTTTGATGAATCAGTAAAGTACATTCAGTGATCGTGCATTAAATCAAATTATGAGTAAGGAGTTCCTCAGTCTTGTGACTCCTACTTTTCTCAGGAGCTTGTGTAATACATGGTTTTATAACAGAATGAACACAAGGATGAGCACATTAAGAGATTAAATATTCGGAATCACAAAAGAATTTGTACTCCTGTTTTACTTTATTCATTGGAGGGTAGCTGTTATGAAGAGTATAGCTGGGATAAAAAGTAACTTCTGATTATGAATCTGTAATAGTGAAGATGATAAAACCTAAATATCCTAATTCTACAGGCCTGGAACTTGCATAATGTTCTCGTTCAAACTGACATGGCGGTTGAACTCTGCCTTTGGATTCCTAGCCAGACTTCATGAACCACATCAGTGTGATGGCAGGAGCTTTGCGTTCTACTCAGGGTTGCTAATGCACTCAGGAGAAAGTACGATCTTGGCTTCTGTCCTTCCTCACACATGAACACAGCCACAATACCTTGACGCTAGTATAAGGACACAGTTGGTTATTAGACTCTGTGTGAATCAGGTAGGTGTTCCCTTGTTCCTATGATCTACACGGGAAATGTGGATCAGATGGAAGCGTCTTTTGGGATGCCAGTTTGACTGTGCTGAATAGCCAAATTTAAAATGCATTTAAGTAACCTTTGTACTAAGGAAGAAGATTATCAATTAAATTCTCATCAGAATTAAAAATGTTTGAAGTAGTGGGAGAAGTTGCATGCAGCTGATAAAGACGGCTACTAGAAAAATGTAGCGCAGATGAACTACAGGAATATTCGTAATGCCTCATTTCACTTGAATGAGAGAGCAGGTTCAAGTCACCTATAGTGCAGGAAATTCACATATTTTCAGATTAGACACAGTTGTTTCTGGCCATCTTCCTATTTTTAATCTGCCCATATGCCAGTGTGATAATTAAAAGAATAGGTAAATTAGATTTCCTGGCAGTGGATAAAAGCTTACTGTAATGAACATCCTACCACATTCCTGAAATGCTTGTTTAATAGCCAACTGCTGAATATTGTTTTTAACTAAACAGAGAAAAATATGAAGGTTGGGATGACAACATTAAATTGAGACCTGGATGAAAACCTGAATAAGAGAGAAATGTATCCTAGGACTCTGACAAGTTCATTTATGCAAGGATGCAAGAGAGAAATCAGATACGACTGACAAGATCAGAAAGAGCATATTGAATGCAAAATGTTGAAAGATCAAAGGCAAGCCTAAAGAATGATTTCTACTACTGTATGTGACAAAGCATGAGGCTTAATGAAGCAATGTCCTGGTATTTTAAAAGAATATACTTGTTTTAAAACAATTTATGGATGTAAGCAGAGATTGTCCATTCATTTTCTAGGTTTTTCTAGTTTTCTGTCTAAAGCTAGCTAGGTTTTGAATCTTAAGCAGAATAGTGACTAAAGAATAACAGCAGGAATAGCACCAAGGTAATTTCTCTTTGGTTTTGCCTCTTTCAGGTCAATAATTGGCAGTCTGGGTTCATGCAGTATCAGCATGTCCAGGTGAAAAACATAAAAATTGCTTGCACCTTTTGACATGCATTTGGGGCAAGAAACATTCCTCTATCAGAAAAAAATAAGGTTCTGTGTTTGGTAATTAACTTCCCAGAGTCAGTTATCTCTCTTTTCCTTGCTGTGTTTTTTGTGATTTTTTTTTTTGGTAGATGACACTAGTGCTCTGAGAGTTGTAGCAGAGCCCTACAACCGTTTCTTCTATTTCTGCTTCTGTATGTGCTGAGGTGCTATTTTTTTTTTTCCAAGCCTTCCTCCGATATAGATTCTGCTTTAGAAATGTAAATGTATTTCTCGACAGCATACTTACATCTGTTGTGATTTTGTCTTTCTAAACTGGGGGCAGCGGTACTTCCCTGCTATTCAAAGTTATGTGCGTTAGAAGACAAGCCTGGATTTATTTGTTATTGTTACTTTATCCGCCTAGTGAAGGAGAAGTAGTTGGGTAAGAGGCATGGTAAACTTTTGACGCTTGTGTGCTGAACACTTAGGGCGCTAACATCTTTACATGTTGAACTGTAACAATAGTTAAAAAAAATCTTCAAAAAGTTTATCATAAGGGTAGGTTTCTTTATGTTGTCAATCATCGTTACATGGGTTCTTCCTGCAATTAATCTTAATTCTCTTTACCAGAGATGTACAACCCTGTGAGTTACAGCTGAGTAGTTGTAAAGAGCTGTCAAGGTCGTTAACACCTTAGGCAG
Source organism: Coracias cyanogaster (assembly GCA_033124195.1). Taxonomy (NCBI): domain Eukaryota; kingdom Metazoa; phylum Chordata; class Aves; order Coraciiformes; family Coraciidae; genus Coracias; species Coracias cyanogaster. The sequence continues at coordinate 18,193 of JAVSBS010015657.1, read as the reverse complement.
TGTAAGTAGATGTAGGGAAAGGAGGGGGAGTTCAAATAATCAGTTCACTCTTGCATTTTCAGAAGCATTGAAATCTGTTCAGTTATTATGTATTCATGGTACCTAGAGCTGTGCTGAGATTTATTTTAAAAAAAAAAATTCCATGAAGGAGACCTAAGTAGATACGATTATTTGGAGAGAATCTTTTTAGGCAAGAGTCAAAAAGTAGCTAATGATAATTCTTATGAACTTGCTATCTTTCCTCAGCTTTCCCATTTTGTAATTTTTGTGGAATGATGTTCAAGATAATAATTTTGCATAATAAACTACTATATATAGTATTTACACACTATATAAACTACTCTATAGATGTGTGAATGTGTAGGGATTCGATAAACTGAGAAAATTAATCATTCGTTGCAGAGTAGTTTATCACCTGTAATGGATTTCAAATTTATTCAGATTTTTAATATTAAAATTAATTACAAGTTAGTATCAGTTTGTGAAAAATTACCTTTTCTGCATGTGTGTATTTCTCTGAACTTTTTTACTGTTGTCTCTGGAAATCTCCAGGAGGCTAGATTTTCTTCAGTATGAATATACGCATGAGTTGGTGCAAGATAAACATATAAGACTTGATTTCTTGATGTTTCTATGCGTCTCCTTTTCCCTTTCTGGTAGGACTTGAGTATGAAACTTAGATCTGTATCTTTGTATTTTTGCAGTTTTGCCACAAGAAAATTCTGTGCTTATAATTCCATTTATTCTTTGTGTTCTGGTTTGATAGACAGCATTTCAGATTTACATGGTCCTTCTGAAAACTCAGACTGAATTAAAAAAAAAAAAAGAACGGTGAGAGGAGAATGTTTATTTTTTATATAAAAAGAGGCTTGTAGGCAGGTAGAATTTTGCAACACTGTTTTGCAGATTACATTTTAAACTGTTTAGGGAAGTAGTACTGGAAAGTGTTTGAGCTAGGGGTTTGGGGTTTTTGGTTTTTTTTTAGATAACACCTAAACATATTAGTTCTTAAGAAGCAATGGCTGTCTATACCAGAGAGTGCATACGTATGTCTGGGTACTGAAGATACCAACAATAAGAGTCAGTGCTATTGTGTTAGAGTGAAGTACCACCTGAGTGCAAAACAGAGTGTGGCGTGTTTGTCCTGTGGAAGGAGAATTACTGCAATAGAGACAAGAGTATAAAAACATACATGCCTATACACTGTAACAAAACTACTTCTATTGTTCTCAATATCTCTCTTATTAACTTGCTTATTCCCATGAAATGCACTTCAACTGGAGGAGGCTAGAGGCAGCTAAGGAGTAGCTGGGATGCAGCCAGCATTAATGTCTACACACATTGTACGATGGCAATCAAATAGAATATTCAAGTAAAAACTCGATTAGTTCTTGAACTAATTCTGCGTGTTAGAAGAACCTCAGTAAAACACTGTCTAATCTAAACCAAGTCTACCTCAGATTGCCCGTGAGACTTCACTATGTAAGGCATCAGAAAGAAATACTATGACAGGTGATTTTTAAAGCATTTTAGAGTGAGCTATAATGTTTACATACAGTATGAACCCCATCATACCTCCTGCACATTTTAAAAAGTGCATTAATCTACTGAAGCAGATGAATGAGAAAGTGAGTGGTTGAAAGAACAGTTTTCAGATAATCTAATGTATCCATAGAAGATATATGGGAACCAAAGTAGTGAGTGCACTATTAACACTTCAAGTCAGACAAGGAGTTAGTTTTGGAAGTTTTGTTCTGATCATCCCTAATTACCATACTTTGTTTTACATTGTGGAGCACCTTTGCAGTGTGGAAAGTGAATGTTTTATGGGTGAAACTAAACCACAATTGTGCTTCAAAGGCAATTGCAGGCAGTCTGCTTTAGCCACTAATAGGTATCCTGTTAATGGAACCACCTGATCTCCTATGGTGGCTATGCTGGTGACTCGGGTTCTCAGCAACAGCTCTTCTGCTGTATGGATCTTCTCCTTATGCAGTGTGTTGCACTGAAGTGCTGTAGTCATTGTGAGGTTTTTGTGGACCAGCACTTAATTGCAAACTCAAATTTTGGTTTTGAACTTGAATGAGTCTGTCTTTGACTTCGAGTATTTCTTGGACTCACTAATTCAGTGCTCACTAACGTTGACTTGACTTTCCTTTGCATTCAGCTGCCGGATAGAGAAGCTGATGGTGTTAGGATGGGGATGTAAAATGTAAAAGCAGCCAGCATTTTCTGTTTGGAGGAAAAGTTAAAAACAGAGAAGACTGGAACTGCAGCCTGTCAGTGGAGAAGAGTAGTAGTGGAAAAAAAAACCAAAATAATGGATAGCTCTGCACCATGCCTGCAGAAATTGAGAATGAAAACAATTGCTTAAATACAATCTTGTATTAAGTGATGGAATTAAGAGTCTGGCTTTTGAGTCTTGTCTTCTGGACACCAGTCAGTATCTCCATTAGAATTAAAGAAACATCAGCTGATTGTTCAGCCAAAAGTGTGTTGGCTTTCCAGAGCTATACTTGGCTTAGTAACTTTATTGGGAAACAGTTCATAAGGCACATTCAAAGTAAAAATAGCACATCAACAACTTAAAATTTTGAAAGGTTTTAAAAACTAAAATTGTGTAAAAATTGGGATTGATGGTCTTTGATTATATTAATAATTTAAATTGTACACTGGAAAAGATAATAACATTGATTGTCATCCTTAGTTTTGTAAATGCAATCTGATGTTCTGTACCTGCTGGAGTGTTGATGTTTGATTCTGGATTGTGTTATATTATAACAACAAACATGTAAGAGCTAATAGATTCACAGCACGCTGGTCTAGCTACAAAATCAAGGTAACACTGCTAAACCTTGGTAAACAAATACTGTATTAGTTAAATAGTACCAGCTTTAATTTGCCTAACTAACCTGCTTTGGCATTGAATTTGAAATGCAGTGCTATGTTGGCTTTTTGTAAAACGACCTCTCTATGCACAGATCTAAGTAAATAGAAACTGGTTTTTGTTGACTTATATTGATATGACCTAGTTCTTTATTTTGACATGTCTGTGAAGGTGGCAGTGTTTCAGATGGAGCTGTTCTATCTGATGCTTGTAGTGGACAAGTCTGAAATATCCATCCTTTTCTATGTAAGTTTTGTTCTAGTCTGAAAATCAGTTTGCCTGTAGAACATCCTAACTAAAATAAAAAAAATAATAAAAAAAAAAAGGAAACAGGTCATTTGTTTGATGTTCTTTGTTGGAGGCAAAGATGAAAGGGAAATAGAGATGGATTATGATTATGGTAATAGGGAGAAATGCCTTGATCAGAGGGTGGTCATACCACAGAGAAAATAATACATACTCATACTTTTTTTTTTCCCTTGTGCTTTTTAAAATGTGCAATAGGTATGAGAGGGTTCATACTGTATGTGAACATTTTAGGTTACTCTTTTAAATGCTTTAAATCTCTTGCCATAGTATTTCTTTCTGGTGCCTTACATAGTGAAGTCTTGTGGGCAATCTGAGGTAGACTTGGTTTAAATTAGACATTGTTTTAGTGAGGTTCTTTTAACATGCAGAACTCGCTCGAGAACTATTTAAGTTTTTACTTGAATATTCTATTTGATTGCCATCGTACAATGTGTGTGGATGTTAATGCTGGCTGCATCCCAGCTACTCCTTAGCTTCCTCTAGCCTCCTCCAATTAAAGTGCATTTCATGGGAATCTTAACCTAGCAGTTTAAAAAAAAAAAAATAAATGTTGCAGCAGTTAGCAAATGACTCCTGCTTTTTATATGATGAAAGGCTTGTTTTTCATCGGCTAAAACACTGAACAACAAGAAGGAGAGAAAGCAGATTAAAAAAAAATAAGGTGATCTTCAGCTCTAGGAGCTGTAGATCGCTGAGGCTGAGAATAATGATATTTTAACACCTGTAAAGATTGCTTTGGTATCCCTTTAGGATGTAACCTTTGCCGTAGGACTTCACAAAGAGATCATCTGGTACTGATGCATTGGTTCCAAAGCCTCTTGACTCCAGAGATGTCTAAACTGGGATATTTAATGTAGTATGCTAGCTACTTCATTAAAAAGAAGACATGTTATAAAGCTGTTCTTAATCAGTCCGTTTTCCTCATGGTACAGAAGAGAGGCATCCCAAGCAATGTTGCTGTATTCACTTAAGTTCTGATGGTTTGGAAATGCTTCTTGAACCAACTCCTTTTTGGATGCTGTCAGGCTTTGAGGACATGACTACCCAGTGCATCTTCTTTTGCTCATCAGTCATGCCTACTATCACCCTCATCATCTTCCTGGAGCAGGGATGATTTCAGCATTGCAAGCCAGGACTAATGTTCCACTTTGAAAGGAGAGATTTGTTCACTTGCAAGTTTTCTTTTACCAGTTCAGTTCCATGACTGACTTTTTGTTTGATTCTGTAATGATACTGGCACAAGGCTGGAGTTGCACAGAAGAGCCAAGATCAGAAGTCCAGCTTAGTTTGTCCACTAGCGTAAATTTAGTCTTAAAAGTAGGCTGTTACCAGCTTTCCAGGAATTTGAACAATACTATTTTCATCACGTGCTCAGTTCTTTAATGGTTGCAGCAGTCACTGAGATTATGCTTCAGGCTCACAGAATTTTACTCTGAAAAAGACAGCCCTCAAAAATGAATTAGGTGAATAGCTAGCTCCAGCCCAAAAATCAGCATATTAGCTGTGTTTGCTAGAAAAAAAGCTCTACTTTTTGTTCCTCTGTTGTTAAGTCAGATGACACCATGACATCACAACTGCATACCTAGCTACTTGATTGAGAATACAGATAAGTCGTCATGTTCCTTGTGTTTAATCTCTTAGGATTCAGGGACTTTGCCATGAATAAGCTGTCTTGCAATTTGTAGTACCTGATTACTGTCTGGAGCCCATGCTCTGTTGCTGGTTAGGGGCTCGCCACCTCTGCATGCAAGTTGACAAATTCCTTCTTGCCTGTTCTAAAAACAGTAGAGAGCATTTCACCCTGTTATCTTTTTTCCTAGAATGCAGTGTCTTATACAGTGGATGTTCAATGTTTTTTGACTCCTGTGATAAAAGTGTTTTATTTCTCACCATACTGTTCTGTCCCGGATCTGAGGAGCTGGTTTATGTAGAATAGCTTTATTTTCATATTGCAGTTTGAAAAAGTCTAGCCCACTGATCTGTGAAATACTTTTTGTTTATATGTATATCCTGTAGATATTTAGCTAGTGAACCTATCAGTATTAAAAAGCAGCAATGTAGCAATTTTCTCAGATACCTCAAAGCAACAATATAAGCCTGTTTATCAACAAAATTGTTTTTGAAGCTTCTATATCTGATGGCCTAGCTGCCAAAATTATACTGAGATCTCAAAATATTTTCATGTCCCAAATACCAGGATGCATGTGCACCCTTAGTATGAATGTTTCTAGAAGAACTGTGCTTGTGTACAGTTGCCTTGCACGGTTCTGTCTTGGAGTGCTGCAAATCTGAGGTGCCTCTGTATTTCTCCTTTAAGACACTAGTGCCAAATGTGAGAGCTTTCAAAGAGCATACTTAGTGTGTAGAGTAAGCAGTGGAGACTTTTCAAATTTGAGCACAGCATTGGTGTCTGTGGACTGGTTCCAGTACTGATTAACAACACCTCTTGCCAGAACCATGGATACTGCAAGAACTTTACTGTTTAACAGATATTTCATGGTGCTCTCAATTCCCCTGGGAAAAGAAAGTTAACAGCAGTTTCAAATGTTGTTCTGTTTCCTTTTGAGTAGTAGTTAAACATAAGCAATTAGTTGCAACTCATGACTACCATACCTGAAAGGACACCAGTGTGAAGCATATGCATGGAAAATACTTTTTCAGATAGACAGGTTTTAGTTTGGGGTGTGAAAACTGACTTAACGTTACAGACCCATGGAGTTAGTATTGGGAAAGTCTCTAGTTTTGCTAATGGGGCCATTTATTGTAACTGAATAGTAGACAACTTCTTTGTTGGAGGAGGAAAACAGCAGGGAGAAATGATAGGGCTTACTAGTGAGACTTCTAAATCCTTATGTTTGGTTAGTGATTATCTGCAAGGTGTGGAAGCTAATTAAAAAGGCCACAAGATGAAATACAGATTCATGAAGGGGGGGAATTATTTTATACAAGAGAGAGTCTCACTTGTCAGAGCTTCAGTAAAAGTACTTTTGAAGTGTCAAAAGTAGACAGATGGCTGCTCAAGAATGAGGAAATGCATAGGGTACTGGATATTGGGATACCATGGTCAATGTTTCCATTTTAACTTCAGTTGAAGTTTTGGTACGAGTCTTGTAGCTTATTTTCAGGACTACATTTCAGTTTTGCAATACAAAAGAGAGGATTGTGCTGGCAATAAAAAATTGGCAGGCGTCATCTCTATTCTTCATAGGTCAGTATGGCTGCACTGTCAGTGTTTTCACATTCAGCAGCAGTCAGGTAGCACAAGTGAACTCTCTCAATAGGCGTGATAAGCATTTTCATATCCTTACAGCCGCAGTAGCTGGCTTCACTTAGCTCCATCTGCATTGTCGTTGCATGCTTTAGTAACTTGGACTTTGGCAAGCAGGAGGCATCTTAGATTGTTATTGTGCATTATATTCTTAAAATACAATTGTGTGTATTTGAAAGGTCATTTTTGCTCATCTGGAGTATTACATGAGAAATTTGAGGAAGTGAGAGTTAAAGTAATGGAGCTTTTAAAGGTCAGAGTATTAAAGTTACCACTCTCTTTGTGCTGTTCGTTAGCTGACCACAAGCAATGTATTTAATGACCTGAAGGAAATAAATACACACAGCTTTGTATTTTTCCAGTTTGCATGGAGTAAGAAAACTACACAGATGGTGAGTAGCACTTTAGCCGTACTTAGATGGAAGAAACAGTACATGGTACTACAAATTCTGCTCCCTTTCGCTTTCGTTGTATGTTTTTAAAAGGCAATATCTGACAATGGATCTGCATTTATAACATCTAATGTAAAAGACAGCTGTTTGCAAAGAACATTTATTTCAATCATATCAATTTGCATATCTCATTCTCCTTGTCTTGTAGACAGATAATAGTGTCACCACAGCAAGGTGATTTATTCCTTCAAATAAATAAAGCCAACTCTGTCTTTCAGGATGCTGACTGACCATGTACTTATGTCTGTGTGATGTGCGTATCTCTGGTGTTCCAAGCTACATTAAGACAATTGTCTGCTTTTCTCAGTGCCTGAAAAGTTACATAGGATTTTGGCAAGAAACATCTTTTCATGTACTTCTTTAGAAAAGGAAAAATAAAGATTTTTGGCAGTTAACGTTTCTCAACTGGCTCTTTGGCAAGAATAATTATTTGAGATTTTTCCCATAGCAGTCTAGTAAACTCAATCTTGGACAAACTTTAGACATTCAAATACAGAAAGAAATCATGGATATACTGCTACCCATGATTTTATTTTCTCCTCGCTAGGTTATAATCTTCTAGGGAGAAGAAAAATACCACAGATCAATTTCATGCATTGTCTCACTAAATTGAGAATAATAAAATTTTATCAGAACTGTTTGAATGTAGCAGTATTCACACGGGACTGATGTGAAAATTGAGGAATAAAGCAGGTACAGGCTGTATAAAAACAGAGAAGGGGCCTGTCCCATGCAAGGAAAGTAACTCTTTGGGGCTTGTATCTAATCTTGTTGCTTTGCAAATGATGCCTGAGTGAGTTGCTCTGGATGAGAGGGTGCAGTTTCTGTGAAAGAAGCAGCAACTGGCACTTGTCTTCAGTGTGGAGCTGGTTAGTAACATGCTGAGACTGCCAAAAAATAGTGAAGTGCATGAGAAAATTAACTGGGATGAGTCTTAAAGATGGGAGTTTTACCTTTATGACTGAATAAATTCATGGTAGCTTAAGTACTAGTCAGGTCATGAATTGAATGTATATGAAACAGCTGTGGCCAGTTTGAATTTTCATACTTTTTAGAGGCAGTTCTGGTTGTTCATTTAAAAAAATGCGTTAAGGTGGATCTGAGTTGCATGTTTTACAAGTATTAGCATATAGGTGGTAAAATCAGGAAATGCAGCGGCAGCTCACATGTACTTCCAGGCAGTTATGAAAGTCACTGCTTGTATTTGTGTTGTTCAAAGAAGAAATCTCATAAATCCGCTCCTTTTGTCCTACTGATTTCAGGCAGCAGTTCAAGAGTCTTAAGACAACGTTTTCCTGAAAAGAAATAATTCTGCTTTCTTTGCTTTGTGCTGGCACAAGCACTTGACTCTACACACTGAATGTACTTGGGAAGCTGGTAGGAATTAAAACCTTTTTCTTGCTGATTAAGGATTAGCTCTGGTCATGGATTTTCTGAAGGTACTAATCGCCACTACTCCATAGATGTTATTTAAAAGATGATAAAAAACAAACATTAGGAAAATGACTGTGCAGAGTACAAGTGAAGCTGCTAGCAAGCACAGAATCACAACTTCTTTAAACTCAGTAATATCAGTAATGCTGAAAAAAAAGCAAAAAGTGCTGTGCTCTGTGGGAGGTTGATTTAGACTTCTTAATAGAGGTGTAATTCAGTATTCTGGACTACTGCAACCCATAGGAGTGGTGTAAGCCATTTTCCTTATTGGAAGTACTGGATAAAATCTTTTTTACGTTACTTTCAGGCCTTACTCTTTAAAGCATATTAAAATCTCACACTGCAGAGAGAAACGGAAAAAGCTGTTCCATCTCAGTTCATGTAAATCTGGAAAGCTATTCTTTCCACCGTGGAGTTGCACGTGGAACAATAAAAGAATAAAGATGTTGCCATACCCTTAAATTGGAGGAGACAGAAAAACAGGGTAGTGATCTTGGGTCACGTCTACCCTGTGTATCTAGGTCTGTTGTGGGAGCTGGTGGTGGTCTTGGGTTTGGTTTGGGTTTTTTCCCCCAGACTGTTGGAAACTATAAGCAGTAAGGACTGTAATGTTTGCCTATGCAAGAAACTAGAATTACTGATTTAAATGCTCTATATACGCTGCAGCTTCTTGCAGGTACTTCTCAGATTTTCTGTTTTTGGAATTGTGATGACACTTCATAACAGGAAAGGGACAATGAAGTCATTGAATTCACGGTACTGCCTCAAGGATCTTGACCAGAACTGGTGTTTTGTGAGGAAGGGCAGGTTGTGTGCCATTTTAAGAGTTGAATTTCTATCATTACATCAACTAACATCAGGGAAAAAATTGCAAGAGCTAGAAATGGTTTTCCTTTAAATGAAAACCAGAATATCTGTGGGCTGTAGGCATATGGATCAGAGTCCAGGATCAATTTTCCGGCCTGGATCAGTGTATTGGGACCTGTTGTTTCTTTTTTTTTCCCCCTATATTTTTGTGCACATATATATACAGGAGGATATTGATGTCATCTTCAGCGCAAAATTAGCGCTGTTCTACTAATACACTGGTGTCTTGATAAATACCTCTTTCTGAGATATTCTGTGTTTTGTGTAATCATAAATCTCTATTTCAAGTCTAGACCTTCAAGAAAATACAAGCAGTGACAAAATATTTTCCCAAGCTGCTAATTCTTAAAGTATGTTTTATAATAAAATGCAAGTGATGCTAAAATAGCTTTTGCATGAAGCTGGAAATTCATCAGGATACCGAAAATCTGGGTGGCTTTTGATATAGACAACCAAAATTTTTTGTGTGAAGTGTTATGACATCACAAATTATATACTAAATATTCACGTTTTGAACTGATGTCTACCATATGTTCTTGCAATTGCCAGCAGTGTTGATGTAAATAATCAAAACTCCTTTAGCTATTGTGGTGCTAGTACCTATTAAACTTGGAAGATCTATTCCTGTACTGAACTACTTGCTGTCACAATGACAGGTGGAAAAATGTCAGGGCTTTTTATTTAGAAATGATAGATGTGTTTTGATTCCAGGCAATTTGAAGTGAAAGGTTGTGAGCTTGGCTTGGATGCTTCACTGATATGCTGAGTATCAACTCTATTTGCACAAATAAAGATGTCAAAACTTAAAAAAAATGTGCCAGTGAACATTCCAGAGTCCTACCATCTCCTTGATGGTAGTTACTTTTATAATGATGTATTATTATTTAGCTAAGCTATTTAGATAATGTGTGGATTTGATGGGTTTATGTTGTTTAAAAGTATGGATGTTAACCATCATATTCTGTAGTTGGTGTCTGTGGGTTTATGCACACAGTAAGTATGAAGTCTTGCTTCATTTTGGGGGGATTTAAACTACCTTATTTTCTGCAACCCTGAGGGGAAACAACGGTCTTATGTGAGAAAGGAGGAGCATTGGTGTAGGTACTCTAATAGGAAGCATGATGTTTTGTTTGCATTCATGTAACAGTTTCACAGTAATTCGTGTGCAGAGCACAACTCCAGAACATACCAAATTTGATAGGAGTCCAGGAGAGAGGTTATAAGTTGTAAATTTTCTCATGCTATTGCAAATACCTTGTTTTTATTATTCCCACCACAAATAAATATCTCAAATGATTTCCTTCATCCACCCAAAATTTATACAATTTGCAAAAGTGTATATTTTATTCCCTGTTAGGGTTGGCTTATTCCGGTACTGCTTAACTTAAACTTCTTATACACCATAGAGTCTGTATTTTGCTATATAGAATTTTCAGATGCCACGAAGCTGAGTTTTGAACTTCACTTACATGGTGTGCTAGCTGTAGAAGTTCACAAGGTATGTTAGCCAATATGGTTGTCTTTGGTTTTTCAGAGTAATTGATAATGTGGAATTTAGAAAAGGAGTAGTTTCCTTACTGAGGAACGATAAGACTCAAGTAAGTATTTTTGAGTTGTTACAGAAATACTTTATAGACAACACACCTTAAAGATTCAGTGTCTGAAACTGTTGATTTTAAAAATTTACTTATACCCCCTTTAGTTATGTAGCTTATTTGTCCAATAAAAAAAATATTTGGTTTGAAAACAAAAAAAATCATAGCCCCAAAGCAAGAAAAATGTAACTGAAAGGAGATTTGCTATAATATGATAGCCTGATAGCACATATGTGAATTACACCTGTATTTATTTAAGACAGAGAAACTTCTTTTCCCTTGAAGTATTGCTAGAGGTTATGCTCCTGTCCCATCTAGTTCAGTATTTGGGTATGCGAAGGAGACTTCACCTAGTCTTGTTTTTTGGTAGGAGATTTGTCAAGACAAAGTATTCCAGTGTCATCACTGCAATTCCTTAATTCCCTTGCTCAGACTGTTGGTATCTTCCATCAGCACTACTGGCGGCCTTTGTTGGCATTCTGTTCTTGGCATTTTCCTCTAGCAAGCCTCATGCAGATGGGCTTTCTACCCAGGGATGGAATCTAATGGATCTTGACCACATGTGGTTGCAGCATGCTGCCTGGTGACATTGTGCATAAGCTGTTATTGAATACCTGTTGGATGTATGTGCTCTTTGTATGTGAGTCTCGTGGCTGACTGCCTTCAGTTTGCAGGTAGTCTCCCATTTAAAATGTTTCTTGTTCTGAATTGAACCCTCGCAATCTCTATAGAGACCTGTTATGGCTACACGATATTCCTGACATAGCATCTTAAGCCACATTACCATGACAGACCTAATGTACCATGCTGCAGTCCATACTTTGGGGTTGTTGATGTTCCAAGGCACTTAGCAGAGTTCAGTAAGCAATGTCTGCTGCTTCTTTGCTGATCTTGTCTTTAGGACGTGTTTGTTCTGGATCAAGACATGGTATATGTCTTCTTCCCTTCAGTCCCATTAATCTGAACCATTCAGGTCTAAACCAGTCCAGAGTAGTCAGTGGAACCTGATTTGACTGAAGTAGTTACGGTGACAGGCTCATTAGGGCATGCAGCATATCTCTGCATCTTCCTCTATATGGTGATAGAAACTCAGGATCCAAATCAATTTTCATTTGCTCATGATCCCTCTAGTGATTAATGCTGTGAATGGCTCTGGTCATTAAAGCATACCTGCCTTCTTCACGGGGGAGAATCTTAAGCCAAGAAAAAGGTTCTTAAATCACGTGCATGGTTGATGTGGGAGACCTGCTTCACTGGTTTTTTTTTCACTTGACTTTCTTGCCTGTAGCCTTCACTTTCTTTTGAAATTTGATGCTAGCAGAATGGTAGCGATTTTTTACCAGCTTTGTATAAAGCTTGCCCTGTTTTCTTGAATCAGACCCTTTGACAGCTTCTGCGAAAGCAGCTGCTATTTTGGATTGGTCAGTTATTGACAGGTACTAGAGGAGTGAGTAGCAGGCAGGGTTGTGGCAAATGAAGAGTAGCCCTGCCTTTGTTGAAACATGCTCCATGTGAACGTGAGCTGGCAGAGTGCTCTAGCAGAGAAGTGCTGTCACTCCTTCCTGTGGAGCTCCATCACCACTTAGCTACCTCTGTTGTTGTGCAAGTTGATTTCATGGAGGGTGTTCTTGTAGCCGCTCTTTGTGGGCATCTCCTAAAGGTTCATCTCCAGATAACTTGATTGTGTCACTGTGTGCATGTGCTTGAAGAAAGTCACTGAAGTAGAGGTTTTGCTAGTTAGTGGAGCGGTTTGAGAGGTGCAGCTTACTTGTATAACTGCTGTCTGTCACTTCCCCTGCCTCTTAGTCCCTTGGGCTGAGCGGGGAATGGAAATGGCAGTCTCAGGTACATCCTAACATATTTAAGTTAACTTGCCCTTATCCAGATACCTACAGGGTAAGAATCTGATCTTAAGAGCTGGAGAAACATGTAGATGTGGACTGTACATGTGAAACTCCAGTTAATAGTACATAACACCAAGTAAATAGTGTGAAACATTTTAACACAGCCTTGGTATCGTAGGACTAGTTTGGGCAGAGAAGGTTCCTCATCATAACTGTCAAAAGTTGAAAAGCATCCTCCGGTGGGTGTGTTGCTACAGCAACATTCATGTAATGATAAAGCTTGAAAAGGATAAAATGTATTGTCTGAGTATTACCCATAGCTAAATATTTTCCACAGTTTAAATCACGGATCTAATAATGATTTTTATTTTACAAATTGAGATGATTCCAAGTTTTGGAGCATTCATGACTGTAAGCTGCTGCTGAAATAAAATGCCTGTTTCGCTCTCACAGAGGAGCAAAACTTTGTTGCTGTGATCTGAGTACAGTACTTGGCTTGATTAACAAGCATGTCCTGACTAGGGAGATAAATAACTTAATGAGGCCCGGGGCTGGGGGTAAAATACTTTCTTTTTATGGTTGTAAGCAGAGCACAACAATGATTCATTAAGCAAAGCAGAATGAATTTGATTTTTTTGGTACAGTGGCAGTACTGTATAGTCCAGGGACATCCAGACAAGGAAATCTATCATACTGATAAATTCTTTTGAAGGGTGTGGTGGGTATGAGTGCTTAATATAGCTCATGTAATGGCTTGGAAGTGACTGATCTCGATATGTGAGATAAAAATAGCACCATTTAATGCTGAAATTAGTGCCACAATGTTATAGTGCAAACTTTTCTGCTTGGTTTATACAGTGTGTTTGCATCTGTCCATGCTGCTTTTGAAGGACAGTATTGGTAGTAACAGTTCATCAGCATACAAAATACTTTCTTAGGTGGTGGATTCCAAGAATTTGCCTATGTGTTGATAATTTCTACTTTTATTTTGGTTAACTACTACTAAATCTCATATTTTTAAAATTAAATTTTATTTGCTTCAGTTTATCCTTATTAATCTGGATGTGGATTGGAGTAGTGTTGTTTGGGCTTTCACAGGTTCTACAAGTGCTTTTGTACTTTTTCACCAATCCAATTTTCTGGTATTGTTGACTGCATAGTATTTCTGTAAAGCTCCTAATTATCCAGGAGAATTCCAACTGGGTTCCGTCATAGTGAGCCTACAGTCTTCAATGTCCTCCCTCGTGCAGATCAGATGGTGATAACTGCCTAGCTGGAGGTTTTTTAGCATGCTGACTACCTGTAAGGTTTCTCTTTCCTGTTCCATGAAATCTGGGATTTGAATTTGAGATTCTTCTGATCTGGTTGTTATACAGGTCTCCATGGTCACTTGTCATGTCTTGCTTTATGAATCAGTGTGTCTCTGCTGAGGCCACTGGTTTCTTTAGATTTTAGGTGTTGCTGTCTTTGCAACAGCCGGTGAGAATCCTCCTGATAATTCTTCAGTCACGTTTCTCAGATGACCAGTCGCTTAATTACATTTCCTTACTTACTTCTCCTTCCTTTCTTCTTCTCTCTTCTGCTCAACACTGTTGAGACTTTCAAGATTTAGTGTAAAAGGAGAAATATGTTGCTTCAAATTGATGAAAAAAGGAAAGTAATTCGTGATGATGTCAGCTTTACCAGTTCATCTCTGATTATGAAGCTTGCTCCCTGTTTGAGTGAGGTAGCATTTGAAGCTAATGGAAAGAATTTTCCCAGCATATTTAAGAATCCATATGAAGAGTAAGCTATGCTGAATGTTTTATTACCTTGTTTGTCCTCTTCTATTCAATGTCACCAGTAACTTGTTTTTACATTTTCACCTTATGGGGAGAATTGTTTCTTTTAAGCAAGTGTAAAATTGGTTAAGCTGTAATATATAACAAAAAGCAGTTGTATGTTGTTTTCTCCAGTGCAAAAATACAAGTCATACCTGAGGACGTAAAAGAAGGAAAAGTTTATTCCATAAGGAAAAAGGACTATACAAATTCGCTTTTTATTACATTTTCTCTGGTACTGTGAAGGGTGCTGCGCTAATTGCTCTGCGTTGTATCATATTAAGGAGAAAGGAGTTCTTCTGCCACTCTGTGATACTTGTGTAAACCTGAAGCTTGTCCTATTCACTCTTTTAATGGGAATACTTCTGTTAGCTGGACAAAGGGAAGAAATTGTTGCCTGTTCTGTCTAAAACATTGCTTCAAGACCCAAGGAGTGAAGGATGTAAAGTATACTTTCACAGGCTGTTTTGCCTTCAGCTTTGCTCTTTTGCCACTAGCATTCTTATGCATGTTGTGTATGACAAATCAATAACTGAAATCCTGGTATGTCTGCTTATGTGGGTATTTGGGCAGAGGGAGGCTTTTTACTGGAGGTTTCTTTCAAGATTCTTTGAAGAAGATTCCTTTGTTCTGATCTGTTTTTTCTAGTGTGTTGATCAAAATTGCCAAATGGTACTGAAATAAATGTTTGCTGACATTGTTAGCATGTTTATATCCAGTCCTCTTTTGTTGCTGCTTTCATGCTTGTGCTCTATTTTACTCTTGATTTCTCTGCTGTGATCTGTGGTGCTTTTCTGCTGCTGTTAGGAGATCATCATATTGGGTGTTACAGTAAAACAGACAATATTCCACTTGGGTTCAAAGTTCCAGTAGAGAGCACTAGATGCTGCAGAAGCATCTGCTGCTGCAGCAGAAAGGTAGGGCATGTAACTTCTTTTAAGGTGACTGTGTATAAAGACCTCCTTTAAAACCAAAATAGGTTTTAATACAACCATTTGCCAAAAACAGTGTATTTCTTACCTGTTATATCCTTGATGGGGATCCCTTTGGTCCATGTTTTGTCTGTACTGTAACCTGGTGGTGGTATTGTGACTGTGAATAACTACATTGAAGAGTTTCCTGATTCTGTTTAATATAGTTGACATTTTTTTTATTGAGTGGGTTTATTTTGGACGCTGCCAAATACAAGAATTTTAAGTATGTCCTTATTAGTACTAGTAGCTAACTCAGTACAGATCTCTAACATAGGGCAGTGCTGAATTTAACTTAAGCTAAACTTAGAGCTGAAGACAGGAATAAACCTAGTTTTGGTTTGCCTTATCTTTTAATGTGGCTAACTTGCATTTCCTGAAGAATTAACAGTTTTCTTACTTTCTAGTACATAAAGCCAGAAAGAACTTGCTCAAAGTCCAGTTTTATCCTTTGAGATGCATTAGGTCCCAGACATAGCACATTCATTAAGATTGTTGCATTTGCGTATTAGAAGTCAAACAAAATTTCAGTATTTGTATGTTAAAATGAGTTGAGAACCACTTTGTTCTGGTTTTTGTTTGGATATGTGGGGAATGCTGTAGCAGAAGAGCTTTGTTGTCCAGAGAGCTCTGGTTTTCCCTTGCTGGATCAAACCTTGTCAGCATTGAACCAATATTGTCAAAATGGTTTTAATTACAGCTCATGTTAATAAAAATGGGAAATGTGACTTTTGCTAAATAGCCTTGACAGTATGAGCAATGAAAAATACTTTCACACTGACAAACCTGATTTCCTTCTGTGATGAAATAGCTCCGCAGATGAGGGGGTAGCAGCAGACGTTTTTCTGCCTTACATCAGTAAGGCCTTCCTTGGACTTCTTCTCCCATAGTATCCTTATAAACGAATCCATTAAATAGTCCACTTACCCAGGCAGTGTAATAAGACGGCTGAACTGTGAGTCTCAAAGACTTGTGCTTAGTGGTGCAAAGTCCAGATGGCAGCTGGCTACTTGTGGCATCCTGTCAAGGCTAGACACTGCAGCAGATACTCTCTAACTTCTTTATTAGTGAAGTGGATGAACAGAGTGCATCCTCAGCACAATTTCAAATAATACTGAATTGGTGACAGCAATTGATACATGGAAAGTGAGGGAGACTATTGAGAGGAACCTCAGGATCCTAGGAGAGCCGGCTGACAGGTAGTTCAGCTAAGGCAAGCACAAAGCCTTGTGTGTGGGAGGAGTTAGCCCCAAGCACCACTAGAGGCTAGGGTCAGTTGCTGGGGAACAGCTCTTGGGACACCAACCCAACTGGCCTCCTGAAGAGCCAACAGCGTGCCCTCGTGGCACAGCATTAGCTACACCCTCAACTGCACTAGCCAAGAGTCTGGCCAGACGGTTAAGGGAGATTAATCCCTTCATTGAGAACCTGTGGAACTGCATCCAGGGGCTGGTGGGGAAAATCACAGTAAATGGTCGTCAGGCTCAGAAACAAGCTGCCCATAGAGGCTGTGGAGTCTCTGTCCTTGAGGATACTCACTGTTCATTGGACATTGCTCCAAACAACTATTCTAATGGACCTGATTTGAGCAGGGTGTCCGACAACCAAAATTGCTATCTGTTACGCTGACCTTTCTGCCTGTTATGCTCGCCAAGAAGCAAACAACTGGCTTGCAGGCTGCAACCTGCCATGGCACAGGAATTAGTTTGCAATCTGTTAAGATACCCCAGGCTTGAGAGCAGAGATCCAAGGGGGATGTGGTGTGGACGTTGACATGAGAACCTTACTATCTGCTCCACCTTGATGTGTGTCTGAGTCCCAAGTCCTCTGGCCCTGACTGAAATGAACAGAAGCCTTTTTTACTTCACCTGGTGATAGTTGTTCCATCACTCTCATGAGTTTTATTTTGAAACCACTGTTTGTAGGTATTCATGTTGCAAGGAGGAAAACAACTTTTTGACTTAGGAGTTTTTGGTGTATAGATGGTGTCTTTAAAATGCATAGTTCACATCCCTTTCAGGACCACATGAAAAGTGATATCCTGAAGATATCTGTATTGGCAAGATGGCAAGAGAGAGGAACTGTGAAACTGTTCCTGAAAGCAGAGAAAATAAAGGCTAATACTTACAAATTTACTTGCTTTAGAAGATGAACTGTAGAGATTAATGTCTAAAAAAATGAGGTTCAGTCCCTTAATTATGAATTCCTGAAAAAAAAAAATGGAAGTATGTATGTTCCCAGATACTCTCTTCAGACATCTATATTTGGAAAATATTAATGTAAAATGAATCATACAGGGATACCATAAGAGGGAAGTATCTGTCGTAACAATTTTACATGATCAGAGAGTGATTGTGTGTGGAGTTTAAGTTCCAGTTGTTAGTGAAACAATTTTAAGGAAGAAAAGCATGCTTTGAGAACATGTAAGTCATACTAAGTAGATAGGTGTAATCATTAGCAAGTATAGTCTGCTAGTGAAGAGTTTCAAACTAAAAACTTATATTTGTTCCTGAATTTTGGGGTTGTTTTTTTCCTTTTCCTAAACAGACTTTGCTGGAATATGCAGAAAAGTGGAAAACATCAGAAGACCCTCTGCCCCTGTTAGAGGTGTATACAGTGGCTATCCGAAGTTATGTTAAAGCACGACCTTATCTTACCTCCGAGTGTGAAAATGTAGCCTTTGTGCTTGAACGTTTAGCACTGTGAGTATGTTTATCAGTTACTAAAAGCAGCCTGTGTGGTATTA
>JAVSBS010015654.1:0-17448 GCA_033124195.1 Coracias cyanogaster | reverse complement strand
CACATCACGCGAAGGAAGGAGAGGTGAGTTAGTTTTCAGCACAGAGTCACTAGCGCTGTAGTTTCAATCCACCTACTTAAACTGCCTTAATTACCACAATCCCAAGAAATACCTCTATGGCTTCCCGAACCAGGTGCAGGTGCCGAAGTCCTGGCTGTTGCAGGCAAATATAGAATTGTTTGCAATGTTGTGGTTATCAGCAATAGAGGCATTTCTTTTCACAGAAATTAATACTACGCTATTTATGACTACTAATCGTGTCCTCATTTGATTACCAACAGCAACATGGATGATCGTTACGTTGAAAATAGAAGGTGGTAAGAGTATCTCGAAGTGCCTCAAAATTACGCACCTATGGATGAAGAGTGTCTCAAATTTATGGTAGGTAATAGTCACGAGGTGGCTATAAATGCTTTATGGGTTCACTTAGTTGACATAAGGTCTAACCTCGCCACAGAAATACATTTTTATTCCGCTGACTTAAAGCAGGTTTGACAAATACTCTCCAGGATAACTCAGCCCTCACGTTTTGTCTTTGGTTGGCCTCGGTGCCGTTTGCGACGGAGTTTTGCTGTGAAAGATGTAGCTGTGAGGCTGGGGACGTTCCCCTCATGGCTTCATCTCGCCTCCCAGCTCATTACAAGCCTTGGATTCCTGCCTGGGTTTTCATTTTGACATCGGAGGTGTAAATCAAGTCATAAACATATTTAAACTAATGTTGTTGAAAATCTGTAATTCTGACAGTGAAATGAGCAACCAAAAGTGCATATAATATTTGGTGACATGTAATTTTAACTTCATCCAGTCTCTTTGCTTTTGAGCCATTGTTACCTGCAGGATAAGGCAATAAAATAAGGATGTACAAGAATGTGTCAAATGTAGGGCTTCCCTAAATTACACTCTGAGGCACAGATTAATACATTTAATACATTCCAGTCATGAGTGAAGTACTTATAGCAGAACAACTGCTCCTTCAGTGATATCATTCACTGGAATGAACTACAGCTAACAGTGACAAGCTGGAAAAATGCCCCCACTTTTCAAACTGTACAAATGGCATTTGGACACAGTAACTCAAAACTGGACACTTCATTTCAAGTTTAAAGCTAGTGGTCCAGTCAAAAGCTATTACTCCATCTTCTTTATTTGTAGTCCATGCTTTTGTGCTCTTTAAGAATCAAATAAATACTGGTGTAATGGTTAGCAACTGCCAGTTCAACGAAAAATACTGCTAAATTCACCAATAAGTCTTTTTTCTACACACACAAATTTATGACATAAGAACTGAACCCATTCCTGTTACAATGTCTGGAGAGTTTTTTAATGTAGAGGGAGACTCACTTTAGTGATAAGAGTTTAAACCTCAACTACTTTTTCCTTCTTTCTAGATCATACATCTAGATAGAGAAGAGCGTGAAATAAACGACCGGTGTGTGTAAGCCAAGGTGCGCTGAGCTGGCCCGTTCTTGGCTCCATCAATCTGGCAAAGGCAAGTGATCTCCGTGGCTCTGCGGCCTCTTGCACCCACTGCTCCTTCCCTTTTGCATTTGCACCGAATGAAAAGAGATTATTTAAATACAGATGCAAGATCTGCCTCTTCTGCGTTATTCTCAGAATTTGGTGGAAAAGGGAAGGAGACGGAGCTAGGCACAAGCTCACTAGATGCCTCCTCCTTGTCACATCTGTACAATCCTCTTTGGTCCATTGTTTGCAAGTCTCTCTCTCTCGAAGGGACACCCCGAGCCACCCGTCCTGCTCCACCACCGGCTATATCATCGTTAGATCGTGGTCTGTACTCACCACCGATGTCCTGCTACCACAAGCGCTCGTGCAAAGGGAGGGATGAGCACTACCCTTTGACCGATGAGGACTTTGTACAGAAACAAGAGGATCCCCAGGGAACGGCGCTGTGCTTTTCCAGTCACTGCAGCACCACGTGCAGGTCTAGTGGTCAGGGAGATGTTGGCATGAAGGTTGGCCTTGATGACCCTAGAGGTCTTTTCCAGCCTTCTAGTTGGATGGCTAGTTCCACAAGTAATTCCTCAGCCCTGACAAAGTCTCCCCTTACCAAAACCACTTCACCTGTTCCTGGAAGTTTCCACATGGCCTTCATCCCCTAGTGATTTGTATGAGAACAGGAGACCGCAGGACCTTGCAGCATGAGTCCGAAGGAAGAGGACAGACTGTGGATACCCAGAAAAATCCTCACAATTAAAATTCATTTGAAAAACAGAATTGCTATCTCTTTTCCTTCTCCCTGGAACAGCCTGTTCCCTGGAACAGGCTGCCCAGGGAGGTGGTGGAGTCACTGTCCCTGGAGGTGTTTAAAGAACGAATAGATGCGGCGCTTGAGGATATGGTGTAGTGGTTAGAGAGATGCCAGGAGAAAGGTTGGACTTGACGACCCTGGAGGTCCTTTCCAACCACAATGATTCTGTGATTCTGTAATTTAAATTATTACCAGTGTCTGCCTGCTTTTCTGTGGAAGAACTGCAAAATGTATTTCCACTTCTGATTTTGATTCGCTAAATCCTGTTGACAAAATCGTTTCTTTTAAGAATTAAATGAAACCCTTTTTAGGAGGTGCGCACATGGGAAGCAGTTCTCAAATATGTCATTCTTGGAAAACCCAACACGACATTAGGAGACCCGATAGTCCTGCTGCAGTGCCTGTGCAGAATACGGAGCGCAGAGTAAACTGACAAAATAATTGGATTATATGTGCACAATTCAGACTTTCAGTTACTGGGTGCTTTCTTGCTCCTGGTTTCCACAGAAAAGTCAGGGTTTTGTTCCTTAAGTCCTTGTACTGCTTATTTACATATGAAAAGGTAAGTTTATGAAAGAGCTTTCCTATTTTACCACACCTAATAGTTAATAATTTAAATCTGTAGCCATTATCATCATATAGATTGACACAAATGGCATATGGATCATTCTGGGGATGAGGGTTAGTTTCTTTTAAGAGAGAATTGTTTTAGTTTTTGCAGGAAATTAATCAGGGGAATGGGCTTTGTGGAGCATGGAGCAAATCTAATCTGTTCTTTGTTCAAATTTGCCTTGCTCCAATTCCTAGCAATTGTAGACAACATGCTCTTTTGTTCAGGAGCCACTTGTTACATGCATAATTAGAGACTGCAGTAGCTGTGTTTAAAGAAAAACTGTTTTCCAATGTAATGTGTGATCTTGATAATAGTATTTTCATCAAAGGTAGCAATTACATTCATTAAGCTGGGACTGGCAAGGCAGCAAGGAAATTAAGTGGAAGGTGAATAAAAAGCTCCCCGTTTCTTTTTAAAATCTCCGTCTCTTTTTAAGTTGAAATGCACCATGTTGAGCTGCAAACTGGAAAATACATACTGAATATAAAAAAAAGAAAGAAAGAAAGAAAAAAATAAAGTCCTCCTTAACCTTTCTGAATAATGATCCAGAAGATATCCTAGGGACACCTACTATAGATGCACTTTTCAAATTAAAGGGCTTTATTCTACATTAATTTCTTATGCAAGTTTTAAACGAGCTCAACATATGATTCAGGTCTTTAAAGGCTCCGGGGCTCTCTAGGATTAATTCACTGTTCTTTTCACACATAAATTAATTGTTTTGTGTTCTCAAAACCAGCAAACAGCCCATAAATCAACCAGTTCAGAAAAGACGCAAGGCTGGTACCTTTTGCAAATCACTGAAGTTCGCTATTTACACTTTGTTATTATAATATGTAACTTTTAAAGGAAAAGCTGGAAAAGTAGGACATACGTTGTTAATTCTAAGTGGGTTTCTTGAGCACATAACTCATTTCAGCAATTTGATTCCTTGAAAGACAAAAGTTGTGGAGCACTGAAAAGCCATTCTTCCAGCACTCCAATTATATATTTCCCAGTTAATAATTCAATTACACATCACTAATGTATTTGCAAACATTCCCATGTAAAAACGGCTAGTTGTGTGTGTGGGGGGAGTCTTCCCTTCTTTTTGCCTTAAGCCTTGTAAGAGTGAGATTTACAGATAGAAAGATGTGAAAATCTAACAGTGTGAGCCCCAGAGTCCTGGGTGGGCTGTGCCCAGCCCCTGGGCTCCCCCAGGCACTCCTGCTGAGCGCGCACAGGGGAAATCTCAGTTTTTAGCTCCCAAATGTAACCCTGCTTTTTTTTTTCCAGGCCCTGTATCAGGGGCTGAGAAGCAGGAGGAAGCGGGTGGATCCTCTCGGACCTTTGTCGGACCAATACCCTACTTGAGGGATCTCAGCAAGCATCAACCAGAGCAGCCGACGCTCGCAGCAAGTGGGGTAAGTTTAATTTACAAGCAGTTAGAGCAGGAGGTGAACCGAGACGCAGGCGCTGGCAGGTACCGTGCTCCCCCCCGAGCAGGGATGTCCCAGCGCGCTCTCATCTCAAGGCAAGAGAGAAAACTGAAGCCGGAACCTCACTCCCCAAAATAACTGTTTCTCCGTCTGCCCTTCCCAGAAATAGAAGATGAAACCACGGCATCTTGGCCAAATTGGAATTTGCATAGTTCTGCGAAGCATTTCCTTCAGTTAGGAATGATTTAATTATTCTTCACTTCCTCTTCTAGAAATCATTCCTGGCTAATGAGGTTAGCATAGAGCAGATATGTTTCAGTCAAGAAATAGATGTAATTCAGTGCCAGAAGGCTTTTACAGCTTAAAAAAAAAAAAAAAAAAGAGTTTTTGGACACTTCTAAATAGAAGCAGCCGTACAGATGAGCTGGGCTATTAAATTAGGACAGTCTGAGACACCAGATCATCGGGTGCTTCAACCCGGTGCTGCGTCAGCCCTCTGAAGAATTAGAGGACGACCACAAGTCTCTTGCTGCCCAGATTCTTACACAAGGGCAACAAGGCACATGTTAAATAATTATTAAATAATGACAAGCTATATTACCTCCAGAGAATTGTTTATCTCTGCAAATTGAATCACTGAAGTCGAAGTACAGTAGAGCTAAAATACTTCTAGCATAAAATGGAAGCAACTATGACTGCACCACACTTTGGACCTTGGGAACCATGAATCCTGCATGACAGTCAAAGATATTTTATGACAAATAGGTTGCTGAGTCTAGCTTTTATTATGCTAGCAACAATCAAAATAACCTGCCATATCAACCAAATGTAGACATTGCTGCAATTAAGCTGAGAAAACTACCTTTTTTTTAAAGCTTCATTGGAAAGTCATTGAGAAGACCCAGGTAAATGGTGGAATCCCCATCCCTGGAGGTATTTTAGAGTGGTGTAGACATAGGGGATAGTCGTGTAGATATAGGGATATGGTTTAGTCGAGGACTTGTCAGTGTTCGGTTAACGAGTGGACTGAATGATCTTAAGGGTTTTTTCCAGTCTAGGCAATGCTGTGATTCTGGGAATCTGGAATTTAAGAAGGGAGCATTAACAGTTTGTGTTTGGTAAAAATCATACAGTGGAACATTAAAGATTTTTTTCTCTGAGCACGGGGAAAACAAGCTTATGAACGTACATACAGCCTCCAGATCATATAACCATCTTCTAGTACATAATAGGGACTCACAAAACATTTTCAAGGTTCAAAAAAAGTACCTAAGCTGAAAAAAAGGTGCTTTGCCTCAATTCTTACGGGAACAATTATAGCAAGCGCTGCATTGGGTGTGTAAACATCCTCCGTCTCAGGAACAGAACGTCTAACGTTTCCTCTCCTGAACCAAACAGCATCAGCTTTTGCACTGAAACGCATTCGCTCCATATCAACTGTCTTCAACAGCTCCATTAACAAAACAAGTTCTATGGAGCTTTTCAGTATTTAAGTACATTTCCAGAACCTTAATTTCTGAATGATTCCTCAATTATTGTTAGGTCAGTTTAGCAGAGCTTATATAAAGCTGTTCTCTAGGAGATAAAATGCGTTCTTAAAGAAGTAAAGCGTTGTGCCTACACCTCAGTATCACTTCAAAGGTGGCTTTTTTGCTTCAGCTGCTCCTTTAGCCAGTGTTGGGTGTGCGATTACAGTGACTCCATAAAGAAAGTTATATCAGAGAACACTTTTTAGCATAAATAATGTTTTCAGCTTCTGGACTCTGTTGGACCAGGTCCAGAGGAGGGATATGAAGATGAACAGAGGGCTGGAAAAACCTCTGCTACGAAGACAGGCTGAGAGAGTTGGGGTTGTTCAGCATGCAGAAGGTAAGGCTCTGGGGAGACCTCATTGTGGCCTATCTGAAGAGGATACTGGAAGAAGACAGATTTAGATTGGAAATCAGGAGAAAATTCTTCACTCTGAGGGTGGTGAGACCCTGGCACAGGTTGCCCAGGGAAGCTGTGGATGCTCCATTCCTGGAGGTGTTCAAGACCAGGTTGGATGGGGCCTTGAGCAACCTTGGGGTTGGAACTAGATGATCTTTGAGGTCCCTTCCAACCCAAATCATTCTATGACTCTGACTCTTCACTTTTCACGCTCTGTACTTACTGTAGCGCTACAGAAAACCAGAAAATATCCAGAGAAGCTATTGTTTTTCTACGAGGTAATTATCATGTCTTTGGGTACCATCTAAACAAAGGCAGAAAAACTTGGTGACACAGGATCAAATTAAAACTGGATGACTGCTCTGCTTTTATAGAAACATTTGCATTTCATTTGCATCTTTAAGATGCAAATTAGCAAACAGAAAAATCTCGCAGCACATCCTAGAAAATAATTCATGCCAAAAATCATAGAATCATAGAATGGTTTGGGTTGGAAGGGACCTTAAAGATCATCTCGTTCCAACCCTCCTGCCATGGCAGGGACACCTCCCACTAGACCAGGTTTCTTAAAAAAAAACATCCAAAACAGTTGCCGCAAACTTAATGTGGTGAAAAGAATGATCAGAAAATTATTCTGTTCCTCTGACAGGTGGGTCATAGTTTAAAAGTCTCAGCTGGATGTTCATAAGAGAAGGCAGAAAACATCCCCTGAACCAGGACATAATCTCTGGATGTGTGTATCAGACCTTCTCATGTCCTGTGAAGTGGAGACCCAACCAGAGTCCTTCTCCAAAATGGAAACCTTCTAAAACTGAGTTGATCAAAGTTATGAGACCCAAAGAGGCAGGGGATACAAACTCAACACGAGCCCATCATATTGCAGCTCCACTCTTCTCTTCGGTCTCTCTACACTAGAGGAGAAAGTTGTCTCATAGCTGGAAAACACTGAGACATTTCTTACCTGCCAACCTGCATTTGCCTCTAAACCAAACAAGCAGCAAGGCTCCGTTTCAGCTCCTCTACCAATGAGCCCTTTTCCACCATGACCCTCCAACCATCATTACAGATGACAGAAAGCTCATCTTAAGTCCTGCGAATATCTGCAAGTTGACTTCTCTCCTTTGGTGAACACACCCAGAGCACTCCAGCCCTGCTTATCTCGCCGTTTACAACAGATCTTTTAAAAACGGTCACAAATTGTGGCAAAGGTTTCTGTAACGCTTCAGATTCTAAGACCTCCAGGTCTGGCTGGGTAGAGAGCAGAATCTAATTTCAGTCCACAGATGCAGATTTCCTGGTTAGGTGACCCCTGAATGCACAAACTAGCCATGTGGAAGTTGGGGATTTATTGCTCTATTTTAGGATTTCCTGTTGCTATGCAAATTTTTTTAATGTAGGAGTGTGGTTACAACTTGTTACAACTTTCCTTCCTTCAGAGGAGCCTGCAAAATACTGGATGAACATATTTGTCACCATGTTCAGAAGGCCTCATTAAATAAATGAAGTGCCTATTAAATAAATTGAGTTCTGAGCGTGCTGGTTACTTGGCCACTGAGATAAATTTCTGTCAGGTGGGGAGTGCTTTTTCCTTAGGATCTTTAGTGAAGTCACCTTGAGATTTTTTTAATCTATAGTCCTCCGTATTAGTAGCTCTACAGCTACGAAGACACACTGAGGAAGAACAGTTTCAGAAAGATGTAAATCCAAATGATCTTGAAAGGCAGAAGAATACATAGAAGTGCTATTACTGCTTATTGAGACTGCACATATTTTTGATATATATTTTTAAATATTTGATCAGAAAAGATGTTACGCTGTATCACAGAATCACAGAATGGTGGGGGTTGGAAGGGACCTCTAGAGATCATCTAGTCCAACCCCCCTGCCAAAGCAGGGTCATCTAGGCAAGGTCACACAGGAGCTCATCCAGACAGGTCTTGAAAGTCTCCAGAGAAGGAGACTCCACAACCTCCCTGGGGAGCCTGTTCCAGGTCTCTGTCACCCTCACAGTAAAGAAGTTTCTCCTCATGTTGAGGTGGAACTTCATGTGTTCTGCTTTATGCCCATTTCCCCTTGTCCTATCACTGGGCACCACTGAAAAGGGACTGATTGCTCCATCTTCCTGACACCCACCCTTCAGATGTTTATCAACATTGATCAGATCCCCCTTCAGCCTTCACCTCTCCAGGCTAAACAGCCCCAGGGATCTCAGTCTTTCCTCATACAAGAGATGTTCCAGTCCCTTAATCATCTTTGTAGCCCTCCGTTGGACTCTCTCCAGCAGTTCTCTGTCGTCCTTGAACTGGGGAGCCCAGAACTGAACACAATATTCCAGATGTGGCCTTACCAGAGCAGAATAGACAGGAAGAAGAACCTCCCTTGACTGCATGTTCTTTTGAACATTAATATACCAACACCAATCAGCATCTGAATGCTCTATGAAACAAGCTGTTAGGAAACACCCTGGTTAGTTCTAGTTACTTGATGTATTACACAGTTATTGCATATGAAAAGAGTATTTTAGAGGGTAATAAACGCCAAGACTTCAGAGCAGCTTAATAATGTCTCTAGTATCAGATAATGAGAAATTCCCTCAATGCTGCTAAGCCGGACTTTGTTAGTTATAGCAATTATAGTTAACTAAACTATAGTTAGCTAGTTTAGCTATATAGTTTAGCTATAGTTAGCTAAAACTAACTTTGTTAGTTATAGCAAATATGTGATCTTACAGTTCACATATTTAACTGAAATAACGACGGTAACTCTGTTTGTTGTCCTGGAACTCTGGATTCACTAGGCATTGATGTTTGACTGTCTCTGGAATGGGCCTGGAAAGCATTCTTGCTTCCTCTCACCCATGTGTACAATTAACCACGCTACATAACTCCAGAGAATCAAATCCAGAAGAGTAAGACTTCTGGCCACGTCCCCTCACCTGGACCTAGACCAAGGAGTTACACTTCAGAGAGGACAACTCCTCGCAACACGCTCTGCAACGACCGTTTTTCAATATGACAGAAAATGACAAACGGTGTGACAATTCTTTGGGAATCACAGAATACATATTCATCTGCCCCTCACTTGATTTGTGCCTCCGCCAACAGTTTGCACAGTGATAACATAACAGGTGAATATTTATGAAGTATTTTGTGGTAGCTGTTAACCACCTCCAGTTAATTCTCTTAGGAAAGGATGTATCACGTTGGTACACTGAATATGTTCTGGGGTTGAGGGAAAACATTTCTTCAGCCTTTGTGTATCCAATAAGTGAGCTCAGGGAAGTCAGACAGCTGCTCTTGAAGCAGATTCTGTTTCACATCGAGGTTAGCTTGGTAGGAAGAACTTGAAATGTGTCTCTCACCAAAAGATTTGCAAATGGAAATGCAATAACATGTTAATTAGAAAATTCTTTACATAGCAAAAGGCTCCCAATGAAATACTTTGTATTTCGCATAAGCCTTTTCCAACACAATCTTTATACGGGGAAAAGAAAATCATAGAATGGTTTGGGTTGAAAGGGACCTTAAAAATCATATATACGAAAAGAAAGAACAACAGCATGGAAAACATCATATAAAATGTTGTATTTAAGTATTTCCCAAGTAGCAATTAAACCTTTCTGTGGAAACCTGCCTCAGACCTTTATCACAAACCAGAATAAGCCTAAAGGAACATGACAGATGATATAGTCATTCTCTCCCAGTACAAAAATGACAAGATCTGGGAAAAGTTTTTAACTACACACGATTACAGAACCATCACCTGATGTACAAGATGAGCATTATATCGAGTCAGATAACAAATTCAGGCACTTTTTAATACATTCTCAATAACGGTCTTTTCTTCTAACCAGGGAAGCCCAGATACAACATTTGATACTGAAGATGCTGTTCCATCAGCGCTTTGTGACAATCCATAAACTCCTGTCCCAAATGGAACAGGGGTTGGGGAGCACCATCAGCTCTTCCCAGCTCCTGGACAACAGCACAGCACATCTTACTACTAAACCCACGTCTGCTTTTAGTGCAGCAATGGAATCAGACTTACGGGGACGAAACAAGTTAACTCTTCCCTGAATCAGCGGTCAGAATAGCGAATGCTCTCCACAGCAGTACATGCCTTTTTAAAACAATGATAAGAAGAAACCCAGTGGTTACAATTCATTTGTGCGCATGCTACTCCACTGAATTTGGTAGGCAAAAATAAAATACAATACATACATTTCTTTCAAAAGTTACCGTGTACAGAATACAGCATACAGAACCGAGAGGTGTGAAATATTTACAACTGTAACGTTAGTTAAAGGCTTGACCTTGCTTTTCTGAGAAGTGTTGAGTAGTGGATGAGGTTGTTCGGGTGGTTTCCTGGACTAAGGCACCCAAGTTCAGACTGCAGGAAATCACATTATTTTGATTTTTTTCTTGATTAATTTTTCAAATGGATATCCGACACAGTTCTACACAGAGACAGTCCTTTTACATAGTCCTGGATATCCAGCCCTTAACAGTCTTTCCAAGAGCTCTG
Source organism: Coracias cyanogaster (assembly GCA_033124195.1). Lineage (NCBI taxonomy): Eukaryota > Metazoa > Chordata > Aves > Coraciiformes > Coraciidae > Coracias > Coracias cyanogaster. Next base: position 6,695 of record JAVSBS010015654.1, on the reverse strand, counting down.
CGCTTTCCTCCATAAAGGGTTTGCTTTTAGCTCTGTATTGTAGAATCATAGAATAGTTTGGGTTGGAAGGGACCTTACAAGGTCATCTAGTCCAAACCCCTACAGTCAGCAGGGATGTCTCTAACTAGGTCAGGTTGCTCAGACCCCCATCAAGCCTGGCCTTGAACGTCTCCAGGGATGAGACCTCCACCTCCTCTCTGGGCAACCTGTTCCAGGGTTCCACCACCCTCATAGTAAAGAACTTCCTCCTAATGTCTAATCTAAATCTACCCTTCTCTAGTTTAAAACCATTGGACCTCATCCTATTGCTACATGCCCTTGTAAAAAGTCCCTTCTCAGCTTTCTTCCAGGCCTCCTTCAGATACTGGAAGGCCGTTATAAGCTCTCCTTGGAGCCTTCTCTTCTCCAGGCTGTACAACCCCAACTCTCTCAGCCTGTCTTCATAGGAGAGGTGCTCTAGCCCTCTGATCATTTTTGTGGCCCTCCTCTGGACCTGCGCCATCAGGTCTGCCCTTGTGTTGAGGGTTCCAGAGCTAGTTATGGAACCCGTTATGCCAGTTAAGTATTCCGCTCACTTCCTCTCCTCATGCACAACTGCAGAAGCCAAGCTAAGACAGTATCTGAAACCAGGAGACCCATTAAAAAGTATGAATCAAAACCTGATCTCTGCTGACACTCGTGTTAGCAAAGCAGGTTAAACTGCAGCAGCTAAGGACTGCCTCACATCAGCACAACTCACCACATTAATCAAGCGTTTTGTAGTATGGTTGTGATGATTTTAGACCCGCAGAGAGACTATGCTGAGCAGAGTAAGTGTAGTTAATTGTTGCGGTGTCTGTAGTCTTAATTCTAGTCTAACGATCTCCTCAGCTGTTTCAATTCAGCAGAAAAAAAGGCCTGCAAACAATTTGAAATGCATTAATAATGATAATGATAGTAACAACAGTAACAGTAATAACAACAATAATAAAGATAACTTCTGAAATCATCTAGCCTGCCCTCCTCCTCCTGTATTTTTGAAAATCTCACAGCTGTTGATCAAACTGATATGGGAGGAGCTTTTTTTAATTGGCGTGAGGATAATTACGACATTAATTCTTCCCCTATCAACAGGCAAAGCGTGTTTGTAGGGAGATTAATTCACTGAAGTAGTTACTTCCCTTTCCGCTGACAGAAAGTCAGAAAACTTTTTAACAGTGCTTTTCCTTGCTTATACAAAGAAAGGCACTGCAGCCTGCTGGTCTTATAAAACTGTATTTACTAAGTGTCATTTACCCTAGTTTTGCTAAAAAATCCTTTGAGAGTCTCAGCTTGTAACATTCTGAGCTCCACTCGAATTGGATCATCAGTGACTAGCAAGCTTTAAAAATGAGATTCTTCTAAGCCAGTCAAAACCAGAAAACCAATCCTTTCCACCTCCAAAACACTTGACACACGTTGCCAATTACAGCAATTATAATGATTTTTCACGTATCAAGCTTTCTGTCTCTTGATCCTTAGTTAATTACTTCCCCAGCACTGCAGAGGTTTCTGCTGTAAATAAAATGTCTAGCAAAAAGAGTGTGAGGAAGAACTTGGACATTATGTGGGACTCCAGAATACCTGGCACCTGAAGAAATTCTCAGCAAGGTTTACAAGGGAGGGCGTTGGTGAGAATCTGTGAAATGGCAGCTGGATGTCCCCCATGCTCTGCAGATCAGCACCTTCAAATGTACGCAAAGACTGTGTCTGGGAAGGGAAGGTTCCTGTCACACCTCAGTTCAGACCTAGAGGATCTCCTAAGCAATTTACTCCAGGTTCATTGGACTGTGATAAAAACTAACTCTATCCCAGCCAAACCCAGCATACTTTAAAGTAAACAGAGAGGGATAAAAAAAAGCAAACACTTCCCAAACCCTCCCTCTCTTTCTCTCTTAAGAGGAGAACAACTTCACTAGGGAACCACTGATTTCTGTGAGTTTTCTATGCTGCAAATTAACAGTCCCTCCCCCCTACCTCCCAGGAAAGCTCTGAGGATTGAAGTCTGTAAAATGCATTGAACGTGGAAAGGCCACTGTGAGGTAGCATCCCAGCATTCCTATTACCTAGCTTATATCTCTGTCTTTCTGTACAACTACTAGAGCTTTTTTAACCCCATTTCACAAAGATTTCAACTCAACCTTTTATGAAAGGAGAACTATAAATAGCCTCTTAGATTAAAACCCTTAACAGCTGAGAAAGCTGGAAAGGGAGGTAGGTATTATCCACCTTTCAGTACCACAAATTGGGGCTGGTAGGGCTTAATTACTAAGATATACTTAAGAACACACTAAGGGCTGCTAGAAAAATTACTCCAATTACAGCAGCTTCACAGACATCGCTCCAACTGGGAGTGAGGAAACCATCACTTCTATTTCTCTGCACATACCTCTCCTGTGCCCCATGCTAATACAGGGCATCACGAACAAGCAGCAGCTTCACGCCGTGCAACAGTTCTGCTGCACATGGAGAGACCTTTCTCCCAGGTGGCTTAACAGAACCTTCCGCACCAGCTGAGCCGAGGATTTGGCTTTTTTTTTTCTTTCAAAGTTTTCACTTTGAAATCTCAAAGTGGTGATACACTTAGCTTTGCATAACCGAAGGCAACCAAATAATTTCAACCAATGTATTAGCTTGGAAATGTCGCAGGCAGAAAGAGGTACTTTTAACCCCTGGTTTGGATTTGAACGTGGAATTCATGATTTCACATGAACCACACAGTCACTCTCCTGAAATGGGGAATTCATGGTTTTCCTTGTGATTTAATGGGTGATGATGTATTCTTGTTTATGACGCCATTAATGATTTTAATAAATATAAATGTGTAATTCACAATGAATGTCCAGGGAAATAATTTCTATTAATAGTCAAAAAAGTCCTTATGGTTTCAGTACTCCTGTGCTAAGTTTTTTGCAATGGTGCTTAACTGGATATTTGAAGTTCCTTCGTATATTGTACCTGAAATCAGAAGAAAATAAATTAGAAGATTATAAAACCATAGGTTAGTTTATGAAAAGAGACCAAGGTATCATTCCAACAGTTCAGTTAGAACATTTAAAATTATGAAGGGAAGCTTTACTGAGCAAGTTCTAGAAACAGAATTATTATTTACATAAATGTTAATACTTTGTTATCTGCAACAATTAAAATACTCTTCCACTGGTACAATGTAATGACATTTTCCTGAAAAGCAATTCCTAAATAACCAACAAAATTTAAGTATTTACAAGTGCTATCAGCAATAAAAGTCAAAGGGCAATACTGTTAGAAATGCCAAACTGTTATGTCCAAGGATTTTACTGGTAAATCAGGAAGTCCTGACATAAAATTCTGTATAGATTCAGACCTTAAAGCCAAAGAAAGTATTTTCAGGTTTTTTTTTTTTAACTGGAATTTTCTCAGTAGCATGGGACACAATGTGTGTGTCTGTATTTTATTAGTAACTAAGTAAACATTTAAACTGGCCTTACATACATAGGTATTTATACCTAAAGCTTTACCTTCTTATATCTGAGCCTCTGAATCAGTGTTGATTACTCTTAGGGGAAAAATATCTTAAAAAAATAGCCAGTCATTTATCCCCAAACTTTAATACTACTAATACTACAGGAAGTATTTGTTAAGAAACTATCACTCACCTATCTTGCAGTCACGATAGTACTTTTCTATTGGGAAATTTTTGGTGAATCCAACTCCACCCATCCATTCAATACATTTACTAGTTGTCAGGGTTGCAACCTAGGAAAATAATTTCAGAGTTACAATTTCAGGATTCAGCTTCATGCAGGGGCTAGTAAATTTTGGTTTTTGTAGCTATTTAAGTAAAACCAAAACAGCAATTAAAGCGGCTACTAGACTGAGTGGGAAGAGGAAGGACTGATGGTTTTGGTTTCATCTTATTTATGCAAATTATTTTAGAATACAAACAATTTTTCTAAATCAGAGGACATCAAGGATTCACTGACCATTACTGCAGTGGTTCATACACTGCACTATGAAAAAGCCTAGCAGTGGTATGCAAGACAGCCATCACAAAGAGGCAGAGGCAATCCAGTTTTGAATCATATTAAGACTTGCAGTTGTGACCAGCAGAGTTGAAATGGTCACAAATGAAGTCTGACTACGCCGTTTCTCCAGCCACAAGAAGAGACTTCTGAGAAAACAAAGTCCCTGTAGATGAGTGAAAATATTAATTCACTTTATCTCTTAATGTCGTTGCTTGTTTCTCAAGATTTTGTTTAGAGGTGTGAGCAGTTCATTCTTTGGCGGCCTACTTTACATTTCGTACACAGACTGAGAATGAGAGACAAGGTAAAAGTACATCCACAGATTTCACAGCAAAGCAGGAACTAAAAGTTATACGTTCAGTAACAGAATAAACTTTTCAACAGCCGTGAAGTAAATCCACTGAATAAAGCAACTGCAGGTTACCTCAGCAGCGTAGTATTTGGCCATGCTGGCCTCCTTTATGAACGGCCTTCCTGATTCTGCAAGACGGGCTGCATTGTAGGTCAGCAACCTCGCTGCCTCCAACTGCGTGGCCACCTGAGCTATCTGATGTTGCATCCCCTGTAATAAGCACACCGCAAGTCAGACAGAACCACTATATACTACTGAACTGGAATTTCTAGCAAGAACCCTTCTTTTCACCAAGGAACATGCCTGCGGTCTGAAATAAAAATAGAAAATTGAGATGCACCGATCATTCTGCACATCTCTGCATCTATGACATGGACACAGGCAAACCTCTGGCCCACCAAAGTCCTTTTTACGAACTGCACTCCCATTCTCTCCTTCCCTCTTCTCGGATTCAGGAGTACTGGGGAACTTCTTGCCTGACTAGCTGGACAGGAGGGTTCAGCATGAACCTCTGCACACCCATGATTATCAAGGAAAATTTCAGCCAAATCTTAACATTCACTTCAGCATGACAGTGACGTGGGTTGGTCAGAGCTGTGAGCTTAACCGAGAAGAACTTGAGAAAAGCACCTCTTAAATAAAGTGGGGAAATAGCAAGGGGACTACCACTTCTTCTCATGTCCCATGATCATGAGACAGGGGTTAGAAACAGCCGAAAAGTCTAGAGAATGTGACTGATGAATGGATTCAAAGGGAAGGAAAAAGGTGATCGAGCTCACCTCCAAGTGGTAGGTGAATAGGTTTAGTTAAGGAGACCCAAACTTTATGGTGATTGAAAAGGAGCATTTAGTTGCCTGACTTCCTCCTAAACCACAATGAAGTCTTTCATCTTATTAGAATGTTAACACTGGACCCTAAAATTTGCAAAACTATATATGCAGGTCAAAATAACAAAATGATTTGGCAATTATAAATTCCATTTCCCATTCAAAAGATGCAGTTCCAATAATTTCCTAGATATCTGTGGGTGCTTCCTAAAATTTGTATAAATTATGAGTTAATAATGTTCCTACAGCCGAGATGTAGGTTTCTTTTAACAAGGAAATTACTATAATAATTACAATTATATATCTTCTTTATTAAACTATAGATGATTTTTGCAACAAAGAGTCTTTTTTTTCAGTTTAAGATACAGATATCATCAGGAAAACTAAATGTCTTTGTATAACATGGGAAATCTAAAAATTCAATCAGTGTCTCTCATCTTTTTATAATTTCTAGTGTCTCCAGAAAAAAGCCTTCCCCTACACCTCATGAAAGGGGAAAAAAACTGGGAGACATTCAACAGACTGTGGTATTAAAATCAGAAGCGAAAGGAGTTCCATGTGGATTATTTTCAAAGGCAGTGAATATCCTATCAAGGAAAAGGAGTTATGTTAATCATGTTTTGAAGTTTTAAATCATTTATACAGTACTTGAGAGCACTGAATTTACGTATTTTAGAGGGCAGGTGAATGCTTATCTGAAATTCTTTTGAAAATTTTTTCTCAAATACAGGTAAGTAGGGACATGACACAATGTGGAGCACAAATTATTCAAGTCAGATTACTCATTTTACTGACTTCATCTACTGTGGTAACTATTGTTCTCTAGGAGGAAACGTCCCACGTGTTCGTTAACAAGTACCTGGAAATCGAAGATGCTTTTCCCAAACTGGACTCTCTCCTTTGTATAGGGAATTGTACGGTCAAAGCACCCCTGTGCCAATCCTAACATCTGTAAGAAATAAGAAATACTGAGGTAAGTTAGGAGAAAAAAAAAGCCCCAAACTCTGAGGAATAAGCCTGTTCCATTCTTGAAAGAATCTTTTTTACTAATGGCAAAATATTTTGAGAACACTCACTAATTTTTGAACAAAACTTATGGGTCAACTGTGGTTGTATAAATATTAAGTGTTTCTGGGAAAATTCTGAATTACATGGGAGAACAACTGTAAACTAAAGACCTATAGATCTACACTACGCTATTCAAGGAGAAATAATTTGAATGATTATTCAAGGCTATTTTCATAATTAGAATAATTCCTCATTTTACAGAAGACACTAGACTGTTGGAATTAGCAATTTATTTCAGAATTTAGAAAATTAGAATCAGAGAATCATTTAGGTTGGAAAAGACCTTGAGGATCATCTAGTCCAACCTTCGTCAAACGTCTTTCCCTAGACCATGTCCCAGAGTGCCACATCTACTCATTTTTTGAACACCTCCAGGGATGGTGACTCCACCACTTCCCTGGGCAGCCTGTTCCAGTGCCCAAC
>JAVSBS010015653.1:0-36112 GCA_033124195.1 Coracias cyanogaster | reverse complement strand
GTCTCTTCCAACCAAAATGATGCTGTGATTCTATGTCTTTGAAGAGGAGGATGGAGATCCCATCACACCCGGTGGTGACAGAATCTCCTGGGTACTCAATGCCTCTCACTCTGAAGGGGACATGCTGTCCATGGGGCTCCACCAGGTTCTCCTTGATAGCTGAGGGAAAGGATTGAGTTTTTGATGGGTTCAGGCTGGCTTGTGTCTCTTTGCTTGTCTCTATCTTGTTGGAGTGGCTGTGAGAGCATATGAGCTAACACATCCTGGCACTTCCCAGGGGTTCAAAATTGCCTGCCAAGGAGGCACAGGGCCAAGGGACACATAGCTCCTGAAGCAGTGTGTGGTAGCTGTGGACATACCATATTGTCCAAGAGGGGCAGGAGTGTCTCTCTGCTGCCCCAGAGGTGATGCTGACATCCTGCCCCGCCATGAGGGAACTAAGCATCTTGCCTTGACACCCAAGGGGACCTAGATGTCCTGCTGGCCATGGGATGTAAGGCCAAGGCCAGGATATATGGCCCAAGGCAACATAGGCAAGGGTGCCCCGAGGGGACGTGTGCAGCCAGTCACGTGGTTCGTTAATGAGTGTCTAATGACCTTGGGAGGGGAGTGGGGCCTCCTGGACACCTGGCTCCCGACACAACTCTGTTGGACTTTGCTCTTTGCCCTGCCCCTCCTCCTGGATCCTTGCCCATTGGGCCTGGCTGGGGCCAGTATAAAAGAAATGTGGAGTGGGAGGGATCCGGGAGACCTCGAGGCCATAAGGGAAGCTGAGGCACACACACACAGGTGCAGGTGAGGGATGAGTAAGCGACCAGAGTGTCTGCAGGAGGGGACTGTGAGGAACTCAGGCATCTGGGGGGGAGGTAGGATATGTAGGGGTTCCAGGTGTCAGGGAAGGGAGTAGATCTATAGGGGACCCAGGGGTCCAGGGGGGTTGTTCCATAGGAAGTCCAGGGGGGTTGTTCCACAGGGGACCCAGACTTCTGCAAAGTGCAGAACTCTAGGGGACCAGGTGTACCTTGGGGTGTCTGTAGGGGTCCCAGGCAACCAGGTAGGATCCACAGATGGCCCAGGTGTCCAGCGGGGGTCCGCCCATGCATTTAGAAGGAATTTTTAAGGGATCCGGGTGTCTGAGAGGGGGAATTTGTAGAAGAATCAAGCATCCAGGGTGGGGTTTCCAGTCAGGGTCCTAGAAGTCCAGATGGCCCTGACTTCGCTTTCCACAGGTGCCCATGGCAGGCTGGGCCCTATGCACAGCCCTGCTGCTGGCAGTGCTGGCAGGGGCAGTGGGTGAGACCCGCTATGAGAAGTTCCTGCGGCAGCATGTGGACCACCCACGGACATCTTCACTGGCTGAGCACCGCTACTGCGAGACCATGCTGGCACGACGGCGGGTGACAGCCCCGGGGCGGCCCTGCAAGCCCTCCAACACCTTTGTGCATGCTCCGGCTAAGGATCTGGTGGCTGCCTGCGCCCAGATGCCTGACGCAATGGGGTTCCAGAGCACCGCAGCACCCTTGAGCCTCACAGCCTGCCGCCTGCGCGGGGGGGACACCCGGAACTCTTGCACCTACCGGGCCCGGCAGCTCCAGCACCACGTGCGTGTCACCTGCCAGAACGGGCTGCCCGTGCACCTCGCTGGCACTTACGCGCCCCTTCAGTAAGGCTCGACAAGGTGGGGATGTGGATTCTACCATCCCACTGGGGGTTCTGTTAGGGCCTACAATAAAGGAGATGCCACAGGCCTGGGCTCCAGCATCAGCTTCTGGGGGGATCCTGCAATCCTACCCCTCTCCGGGTGTCCCTGAGCCCCCTTGGGTGCCCCCAACCCTGCCCAATGTGGACTTGGCCGCATAAACCCCTGGGTTTTCCCAGCCTCCTGGGTGTCCCATAGCCCCCTAGGGATTCTCTGACCTGTGCTTCCTGTGCCCCATAGACTCCCCTTTCCTGGGCGCTCCACAACTCCTATGGGTGCCCCATTCCCCCCCCCCCACAGTTGTCCTGATCCCCTGCATGTGCACCCAACTCTCTGCCCCGGTATCGTGACACTCTGAGTGTCACATTGCTTTCCTGGATGCCCCATAGCTCCCACAGGGTCTCCCAACCTCCCATGTGTCTCATAAACCCCTGGGTACCCCCTAATTCCCCCCCAAACCCTCATATGCCCCACAGTCCCCTCTTCCATGTGCCTCTGACCCCATCTGGGGCCTCTGGGGCTGAGGCTGCTCTTGGGCCCCCTTGGCACCCCCATGGATCCAAGGACGGGCTGGGGCGGCACACAGCCCTGAACTACCACCCCACGCACACTGAACACGCACAAAATACAACACGTGCACACAGAAACATGTGATGCACAACAACCTACCACACACAGCATGGAATATACACACCGCATGCTCCTACACACAGCATGCACACACACATACAACATACGCAAAACACAAGCACATGCACACCACATACACACTACATGTGCATGCACACACAAGTATTTTCTTGGGTTTGGATGGGACTTCACGTGTTTCAGCCTGTGTTCATCGCTTCTTGTCCTGTCACTGGGCATCACTGAGAAGAATGTATCTCCCTTTTTCTTCACTCCTCCCCATCAGTACTGATCTGTACACTGATAAGCACACCCTGCCTGAGCCTTCTCTACTCCAGGCTGAACAGTCTCAGCTCTCTCAGCCTTTCCTCTTACCAGAGATGCTTCAGTCCCCTCATCAGCAGCAGCCCTTTGCTGGACTCTCTTCAATGTGTTCATGTCTCTCTTGTACTGGGGAGTCCATCACTGGACCCAGCATTCCAGGTGTGTCCCGTTAATGCTGAGCAGAAGAGCAGGGTCACCCCACTCTACCTGCTGTCAACACTGCCTGATGCAGTCCAGCAGGCTGGGGATCCACTTTGCTCTGGTCCTATTGCTGAGGGAGCCCCAAAGACTCCAGTGGAAGTGCTGACGTTCAGGTTCTGCAAAAGGCAGCCCAAATGCATTCAGAAATTGTGGCTGAGGAGGAAAAGAAGTGCAGCAAATGGCCTTCCTGATCCTTTTCAATTGTTCCCTGTCCAAGATGTTTCTTCCTTGTGCTTTGAGTAACTCAGGTGCTCCTTTCCTGGAATTCAGCAGGAAGACACTTGGAGAACCCTCCATGGACTGGAGAGCTCCAACTTTCAGCTGTGCCCCAGTGAGAACAACTCTACTTCCTGTACACTGGAAAAGAAATGGGGTATTTTAAGGGCGTTTGCGGCATTTCTGGCCTGGCAACTTCCAGCAGATTCATTTCTCCACCCTGCTCCCTCCTGGCCATGGGAAGAGCTGAATGGGCTGACCTGATCAGGAGGGAATGCCTGGGGCCTCTGCGAGTACAAGGATTTGATCTCCGCTCCATTTCTTTCTACCTTGGTTCTTCAAGGCCTGGAGGCTGACTCTGGCCTCTCCATCTGAGCTCTGGCAGCTCTGATCATCCTGACACCAGGAGAGAAAAATATCACCACTATGATTTACCCTATGAGCCTCGCACAACAGGCTCTGAAGACCGTGGGAGAGGTGGTACCTATATTTGAGAGACAGCTCTGAGCAGCAGTCCCAGAGCACCAATGCCAGTTCTGGGATGCCCTGCATGCTGGGGCTACCCAAGTGTGCTGGAAAGTCTAAGTTGTTTCTGGCATCTCCCCTTTGCCTGTCAGGCAGCTCCACCCCTCCAGCACATCCCATTCCATTATTGCACTTTTGGTTCACCTCTCTGCTGTGTTTTCCCATAAGAAGCAACTCTGCTGCTTCAGCTTGTGTTAGTGTCTGTTCTTTGTGAATGCTAAATGGAGAAAAGCAGCTACAGAGGAATCCGGATCATCCTGAAGTTGTTAGGACATCCACTCTTTCTGGCAACCAGTAGCAATGCAGATCATACCCGGGTAATTTATCTTCTGAGACAAGGCACCAGGTGATCTGTTGGCTTCGTAACAAGGATCAGAAAAGCTGAAGCTGCTCCTGCCATCACCAAAAGGAGGCACAAGGACAAGAACTGGCTCTCTCCAGATCTTGCATATCATGAGAAAGGGGATGGAAGGAGAACATTGTGCAGCCTGAGATCTTTTTTTTTATCGTTGGCTACTGTGCATGGTCCTTGGAGCTGCATCTTAGGGGTTCTGTGGTGAGGCTGAGAGGAACCAGTACAGAAGATAGTGTCCAGTGATGTCAGTCCCTGTTCTAAATGTCCCTGCACAAGGAAGGGTGCAGGGCTGGCCCCTCAGCTGATGTGGCTGAGCTCAAGAGTTGTGAGCCTGTATTGCAGGCAAAAAAAAGGTGACTTGCAGAAATGTCACTTAATTTAATTTTTTGCCAATTAACATCCACTTTTAACTACTGAATTGGGTGTTGAGAAGCACATAAGTTATAAAAAATTACATGAGAACTTAGGGAAATGCCTTTCCTCCCCCTTTCCCAGGCACAGCTTCAGATCTCCATGAGTGGGATCATGGCTGTGATAAGACTTCTGTGCTGTCCTCAAGCTCCTGGGATGTGGCCCTTTATCCAGGGAGACAAGAAAGCCTTTCCCACAAGCAGCAGTGGGCCATTTACAGGCAGTGCTCAGCGAATCCATAATGGCAACAAGTGGCAAAAAGGCAGTGTGGGACTGGTGGTGAAAACAGAGGAAGGATTTTTGTGGTTTTGTGCTTTAATAAACCATTGCATTTATTTCTTAATTCCTTTCTCATGTAGGTACTTTCACATCCTGCCTGTCACAACCAAATGTAAAGTCCCGAGGTTTGTGGTTGATTCTGCCTTATAACACCACAGGGGGATAGAAACTATTATCTCTTTTTTGTGGACGAGAGTAAAGTAGCTTTCTTAAGGTCACAGAGAAAGTCTGAGAAGGAGCTCAGTTCAGGCCTCCTGAACCCTATTTAAAGGTCTCCCTTCCCATTTACCTGCTTTTCTCTGGAGAAAATAAAAGCTGTATCAGTCTGACTTTTTCTTTACAATAACTTTTTTTGGCATTCACTGTTTATCTTTCACTTTGCAGTGTGTCCTGCAGCAGATCAGTATGAGCTGCATTACAACAGGCAAGCAAAACTGTTCCCAAAACAGCACTATATTCCACCAGGAAAGCAACTATAAACTTTCTGGATACTAGCCTAAAGCTAGTATCTGAGTCGTATCTGCTCAAATTCCATGCCCAGCGTTTGCTCTGACAGTGGTCAGCCTGCTGTTCTCACATGCTCAACTCATTCCTCAGCCAGGAACCGGGCTGTCGCTTGTTTGGTACCTGCAAGCGGAGCAAACAATGCTGCTCTCTGCCACGCCACACCACAGCTCACACTCTTGCTCTAAGGTCGCACTTCCACTGCCCACCATCTGATGGTATAAAATGAGAGACATGAGCAGTGTGTTAAAGTTTCCAGTGCTGCTGTGGAAATTTGGTTCTGCTTCTTGAAAAATGATGACATTTTTGCAGAACCATAGCAGGGAATTGCTTAAGCAGGCACTTCAAAAATATTTACTCAGCAAATCAATACCAGGCTCCATGGATCTGGCAGAATGAGTCCTGTGAAACCAGGCTGTTGTGTGCCATGCATGCCAGAATTGACAGGGAGAACACTCCTCCTCAGTGCTATCACTTGCTCTTAAAGTGTACTCTGCACAAATACAGCAAAACACATCTGGTTTCTCTGCAGCATTAGCTCTAACAGTTTTTCCATGAGGTTTTGGTCCCATGCCTTCTTGTAACCAAATAACTCATCCAAACAGAGTGTTAAGCTTTCCAACATCATGGTAGCTTGAAAAGCTCCGTGAAGAGTAGAAGCATTCATAAAAGTCAGACTTGATATATTTTTAGAATCAAAATTTCTTTTTTTAATGAGCAAAGTCTTTTCTGTAACTTTGGGCACTAATTTTGCTCCTTTTATTGAAAAACAGGCTACTCAAATATTTTGAAGCATTCATCAAAAGAAAGGGAAAACCTTCTTTCCTTCCAATATCTTTTTTTCCTTCCAGAAGGAAATTTCAGGGTATTGCTCTTTGTATTCACATTTGCCTAACAGAAAGCAGATATCAACTGAATTTTAAAATATCCATTTGGATTTATCTGTTTTATCTTAGCTGTATCTCATGAAGAAGAGCCAAGCCCTGTAGACTGATTCTCTTAGGCTTTTTTGTCTGTTTAGTATGAAATACTGCTGGTGGCATTGTGAGAGCAATAGCAACCGGCTTCATTTCACCCTAGAGATAACTCTTCCAACCACCTTTCAAGCTGGTCCAAAAGAGGACCTTTTGCTTTCTCATATGGCACACGAATGAATGCATAGTTTAATTGCAATGACTAATTTCTACTATAAAAAGTATCTTTGTGAGTCATCTAAAAAATTATTTATTTACTTATGTACTTGAAGAAAAATTGTTTGGAGAGAATAGAGCTATTCCTTTATCTCTGATAAATGAAAAGGCCCTGTAGCTTGATCTGAGTGGTGGGGCTGAGGGGCTTACCCTTCCTTGTCATTGAGAAGTATCAGAATCCATCCTCTCCTTTCTGTGACCCAGTGTTTAAATACTGGGATGTCTCCACCACTACCCCATAACAAGTGAGATAGGAAAAAGACGCAGCTTTCTGTGAAGGACTGAGCTGAGAGGAAATGAAAGCCTCTGGGAGAACCTGGGGATTTTGCTCCTAGGTGCATCCCAGCATAGCATATACAGCAGCTCAAAGAGATTCTTATCTCGGCACCTCGCTCTCTCTGTCTTCAGAGTATGTGGTAATGGCCCAGGCGTCTGGCAAAGCAAATAACCAACCCCGAGTTTTTCCACCTACACAGAAACCTTTGGACAGAGGTGCTTGAAGGAGTCAGCATTGACAAATACAAGAACCATGCTACTCTTCATACAGATGCCTTTGTTTCCTTAGCTTTGCTCTGTTTTTTTGAGGTTCTGTCACATATAAAGAGGAGCCAGAGCAGCCCTTGTCTCTGTCCTTTCTCCAGGCATCAGAGGCTGTTGAAGAAGCAAGGTGCTCGATGTGGTGCACAGACCTGCTTGTACTTCTCCCCGCAGCCCCATGCCGACTGGCAGCTTTCCCCTTCGCTGCTCTCTTCCACCACCTCTGTGCTTCGAGGCACCTCTCTCTGGCTGCCCGGTATGTGGTCGTCACCCCTGCTGTCGTGCTGAGGGCAAGTCTTGCCTGTGGATGCTTTCCTGGGGCTCTCCTGGCCAGAGGTGCAGGGGGATGCATGGTAGTAAGTCCCTGCTGACTTGGGCAGGGATGTTTGTACAGCTTGGATGTGAGCTGTCCCCTATCTCTGCAGCAGGGATAGACTGAGGTTGTTAAGGACAAAAAAAACAGACCAGACACTCTGCTGTTGTGAGAGGTGGGTTTAGGGTTGTATCAGGATAAGCACATGGGCAAGGGGAGCAGAGCAGTGCATGAGGACTGGCTCTGGTGTGAGTAAGATGGGAGCCAGGCAGAGCCAGCAATATCTGCCCCAGTTTCCCCCCGATTCCTACTTGCAACTATGACGGCCCTAGTGATCCCTCAGCCCCATGAGAGGCCAAGAGGCAGCCTACAAGGGGACGACGGAGGCTGCAGAACCTAGACTAAGCCCCACTTTTCAACACCCTGGCAAGAGCTTCAAGCCCCATTTTCCCCAAAAGGCAGCTAAAGGGAGTCTGCTCTCTTCTAGGTACATACTTCTCCTCACCGGAGGATGTCTCCTTGCCATCGCAGCCATGGGCAGCTACGCTGTGTTGCTCCTCATCCCTGCTGCTGGCTCTGTGCTCATCCTCCTCTCTGTCAGCCCAGCTCGTGCCCACATCTGGGTCTTTGCCTTCCAGATGTCCTGGCAGACACTCTGCCACCTGTGTCTGAGCAGGCAGGAGCTGGGCCCACAGGATGCCAGGTAACCTCCTCAGCTCTGTCTCCTTCTCACTTTTCCCCTCAGGAGGCTGGGGGCCCTCCCAGTCCTTTTGTGAGGGTGGAGGGCCCCCCGGGCCATGCTGGCTTGCTGATCCACAGCCATCAGTCTCCTTTCTGGCTCCAGCTGCATCCTGGTGTGCAGGTGACTCTGTGGCCATGGCACCAGTCTGGGGACTTGGGACAGCACATCCCCTCTGTGCCCCCTTGCATCCGTGCCTCCAGTGCTCCCTTCAGGGGACTCTCAGCAGCTCTCAGGTGCTCTCTTCTTCTAGGCCAGCCATTGCCCTCTCTGCCGTCATGCTGCTCACCCAGAAGGCTACATCTCTGGCCCTGGACATCCACGAAGGGCTCGTGCCACCCCAGCTGGACCAGGGCCCCTTGCTGTGCGTGCTGCCCCTCTGCAGCTACCTGCTTTTCTTCCCAGCCCTCCTGGGAGGTCCCCTGTGCTCTTTTGGCAGGTTTCGGGCCCAGGCCGAGTCCCGCGGTGCTCTGCCCCGGGCGCTGGGGGCCGCAGGCCGGCGGTGCCTCTGCGCCTTGGTCCTGCAGGGGCTGCGCACGGGGCTGGCCAGAGGGCTGGCAGGCAGGCAGGGCTGCACTGGCCTGGGCTGCCTGCTTCACCTCTGGGCTCAGGCCCTGCACCTCAGGCTGGCCTACTATTTGCACTGGGTGCTGGATGAGGCCCTCCTGGAGGTGGCAGGCTTTGGGCCGGAGATGGGCCAGGGAGACCTCTCCCTCTGTGACCTGTGGACGCTGGAGACCACCCACCGCCTGGCTGTCTTCACCCGAACCTGGAACAAGAGCACATCGCGCTGGTTGAAGAGGCTTGTCTTCCAGCGCTGCCCAGCCCAGCCACTCCTTGCCACCTTTGCCTTCTCTGCCTGGTGGCATGGCCTCCGGCCTGGCCAGGTCTTTGGTTTCCTGTGCTGGGCTGTCATGGTGGAGGCTGACTACCGCATCCATGCCTTCCTCAGCGCCCAGGCCACCACCCAGGGTGTGAAGCTCCTCTACCATGGCACAACCTGGTTCTTCACGCAGCTCATTGTTGCCTACATCCTGGTGGCTGTGGAGACCGAGAGCTTCTCCATGCTCTGCCTGCTCTGGACTTCCAGCAACAGCATCCTTCCCCTCTCCTACGGCCTCATGCTGCTGCTGCTTGCCAAGAAGCCAAAGCAGAACTGAGCCTGTCCTGGGCTAACTTGTGTGGCCCGTAGGGCATGTCCCTGCACACATGAGCACTCACGGTAAGAAGTACTATTGGCCAAGCAATCTCATGTAACAGCATCTCTGGAGAATGAAGTTGGCTTTTACTCCCAGGATATCCCCCAGATTAGAGAGATGCTCTGATGCAAGGAGGCGAGGTCACTAGACCACTGGGCAAGAGGGCTTCTAGCAGCATTGCCTCCCCAGTGTTTGTCTTGGGGCTTTGGGTCTCAGCCTCATCTCACATAGGAAGCACACAACTGCCCCACCAAGTTAATCCGTGCTACAAAAGCACCAGTCAATAACTGTGGCCAGCTCCTAGGAATTGAGCTGCCTTCCCACCTTCTTTGTGGACATGGACCACTGGGAACCTGGGCACAGGGAAAGGGGCTGGCAGTCTGTCTAGGGGCAGCACAAGACAAGAAACACCCTTTTCCCCACCCAGCAGTACTACTGGGATGCATTAGTCTGTTGTGCTCCTCCAGCAATTGCTCCTCAGCACTGTTCCTGTGGCATGTGGACCCCCAACTGTGTTCCCAATTAGATGTCTCCTCCAATACCCACCTCCCACCCTCCCCAAGTGGGTGACATGCTTGGCCCCCAGGGCGCAGGATCAGCTGTGTCCCCTGCCACACAGGGAAGAGGGATGATCCATCCCCTCCACCATTTTTGCAGAAGATCCTAGGCACAGAGGCAAGGAGGAAAAGGGGGGCTACTGCCCCCGCTGTGCTGAGGACAGCACACACAAGAGGGAGTAAGCTGGCGAAATCCTTGGCTTCGGTGTTGCTTTCCCCACAAAGACAGGCAGCAGAAACTGTAACACACTTCACACATTGGCCTAGGGCACAAGAGCCTACAACTGTCTGGTCTGGAGAAGAAACATGAACTACTACAGGGGAAGGTGTTAGGAAAGCATGGCACTAAGTTTATGTTTATATGAGGGGAAGAAGCCACCCACCCAATCTCAAAATAATATAGCTGAAAATGCTACAAGGCTATCGTTGGTGTCTGGTCTGCTGGGCACACTTCTGCAGGGTACCAGAACCGACACCAGTCTCAGGTGCCCAAACTCAAGGAAAACATCGTGAACAGGTTAACATCCCACTCCAGGTAGGCCCTGTGCCAATACCTGCATCAGTGTTTGTCACTAAACTGAAACTCAGCGTGCAAAGTGGATCCAACCTTGTTTTATTTGGGTTGGTTGGATGTTTGTTTACTTCCTGAGTCCCACTGAGTACCCAAGGCCACTTGCCCCACACATAATCTCCCCTTTGCCAGCACAACTTGGATTTGTCATGGCCAGGCCCTGACTCCTTCTGTGCTGTCTTGCAGAGCTGCCTCCAACTTATTCCCTATATCCATGTTTAGAAACAGAGTTGTCTCTTCATTGTATCCCTGAAAAACATGCTGGGCTCCTTCAGGCAGGCTCTCCAGCTGTTTCATCAGCCTTCTGGCCCATGTGAACCCACATGCAGCAAGCCAGGGTCAGACTTCCCAGGGCGATGTGTCCAGGACGGTCCATGGGACAGTGGTTCCTAAGCCATAAGGACCCTGCCACCTATGTTAGAGGGAATTAGACCCAAGTGTCAGATGCAAGAAAGCCAGCGTATAAAAAAATCCCTGACGGCCACAGTTGGAGCCATCTCACATTCTTTCAGCAGGCAGGAACGTGCATGGCCTCCTCCCTAAGGGGATCAGGGGAAATTCATTGCAAATGGGTGCCCAGCCAAGGCACCATCCCCTCCCATCAGCAGAGCAACCATAGCCAAACAGATTAAAAAAAAAAATCCAGGTGAAAAGCCTGGAAAAGATTCACAGAAAGTATATGAAGTGTCAAAAAATCTGGGGAATTAAAATTCCCCCAAGAGCGCAGACTGGAGCTGGAGGTGAATCAAGGCTGGAGGAAAGCACCATGACTTTCCTCCCATTTTGAGCTGGGAGGGGGGTAGCTTAGCTAGTGACATCCTGTCCCAGCTATGCTGATGAAGGGCTCCAAACCTACCCTTTTTTCAAGTGGTGCAGAACTGGTACCAGGAGCAGGGAAGCTCACCTCTGCCTTCTGTTGGGGTGGAAGAGTAAAAGTAGCCCACAACATTTTGGAAAATAATTTTTCCTGAGCAGCAGCACAGCCTTGTTACCAAGCTGAGTGGCTGCTCTATGGAGGGAGGGAAGGGGGCTGGAGGGAGCTAGGCCAGCTTCTCCTTCTTCCATTGGGCTGCTCTTGCATCACATCTGTTGGAGGACCATGTTCACCATGTACCCAGCCCTGTGCATTTCTAATCAAATACTAGCAGCAGCCAGACACTCTCAGACCACAGGCCAGGGGCCCTGGACTTTCACATGCCAGCTCATCTCTCAGTAAAGGGGTTAAATAAATGCTAGACACAAGGGATAGGTGAATTACAAGGTGAAGGGAGGGAGGTGGAGGGACAAGGAAAGCAAAGCAACCTGGCCCTGACTTCCCCCTGCCTAAGGCTTTGGAGGTGAATTGGGGATTTTCCATCTCATTAACTTTACAAGGGGTAATTCCCAGTGTGCAGCATCATCCTCACAAACAGACCCATCCACAATCAGCAGCCTGCACAGCTGCACGGCTAGACTGGAAAGCCATGCTGCATTAGTGCCTAACAAAGGTAAAAGGCAGCTGATATTGAATTGCCCAGAGTGGAAAATACAGCTGATGCAAAGAAACAAGCGGCAATTTCTGGTTTTAAAGTGAAACGCAAAATGGATGTCAAAACCCCCAGAAGATGTGAATTTGAAAACCCCTCCTCATTCTCCCTTGCAAAGGAACATTATGTGAATTGCTCTTGTTCCCCAGGAGAAGCAGCCAACCGTTCATCCCTGCCACCCGCTCTGGAGAGTGGCCATGTTCCCAGGGAAAAAAGCTCTGATGCTTTAGTGGGGCTGGGGATCAAGGGACTGTCCCACAGGTGCAGAAGTCAACTCAAGTACATTGAGTTCATTAGAAACATGCACACACGCAGGCAGGGGTTTATTAGTCCACAGGCTTACCATACAAAAAAAAACCCCAAACATTAAAAATCCCCCCAAATAGGGGTAGGTTCCCAGTTTTGCCTGCTTGCAAATTAACAGTGCTGAGGGTACTGAACATGTCTTATGCACTCTGACTGGAGTGTGGGGCAGGAGCTGAACGTGCATTTGTAACTGAGATTCAAGCCTCTCACATATACAGGGGCTGTGTACCTGTGTACCTTTAGCCGCAAGGCAACCAGGAGCCCTCAGCTGCCTCTGAGACACATCCAAGGTCAGAGCAGCTGCAGCAGTTTTAATGTGTGCGAGAGGGAGGCCGGCTCAGCAGATGCTAAGTACTGGCAGCACAGCCAGTCCTCCAGTTCAATGCTTCGCTCCATGTCCACAGCCCTCTCTGCGAACTTCATCATAAGCAGGGCACGCTTCATGTCCACCCAGTTCTGAAGAACCCGGTGAAGAGCTTCCTCATGGCTGAGGGGCTGCTCAGTGAGGTCTTTCCGGGGCCCCCAGAGCAAACACTGCAGCATCCGCTTGGCCTCAGTGATCCGCACACGCTTGATGGGATCTGCTTCCAGTAGCAGGTGGGCCAGCTGCTGGAGCCCCCGGGAGTAGATGGACAGGCTGGGCAGAGCAGGGAGGTCCTCAGGGCTGTACTCCTGCTCCTTGAGGTGTACCTTCTCCTCGAAGGGGTTGGGCTGGTGCAGCAGCTCATAGATGAGAATACCAGTCTGAAACTCATCAAACTTCCTGTACTGAGAAGCCGACACAATCTCCGGGGCCAGCCGGGCCTGACTCTTCTTCAGTTTGGAGTCTCCAGTTCCTGGCTTCTGTTTGGCTTTCAAAAAATTGCTGATGATGAGACGGGGTAAGTGTTTGTCATCTTTGGCTTTCACACAGCTCATGGGGGGCTTGCAAGGGACAAGCAGAAGGTTCTCCAGGCACAGGTCACGATGGATGATGCCATGCTCTTTGAGATGTTCCAGGCCATTGCAGAGCTGAAGGAGCAAGAAGCAAACACGACGTTCATACAGCTCAGGCTTGGCTTGGTGCAACAGCACTGAGTCCCTCACAAAGTCGGCAGTGGTCTGACTCGGCACCTCCCGGGTAATGACCACCACACAGTCGTGCTCACTGGCAGTGCGGGAGGGATGGAGGCCATCTCTGGGCATGCTTTTCCCAACATCTGAGGCCAGCAGCATGCTGGAAGGGACAGAGGCCACAAAATGCCCACAGTCTTGCTGGATGTTGAAGTGGACTGGCACTGCAGGGCTGCAGTATGAAGCAGCCACCTTGGACTCCTGGGTTTTACAAATCTGTGAGGAGAGACCAAAGGAAAAGTCTCATCAGTCAGTGACAGAGACAGGGCAGAGACCCGAAGTTTAGAGGTGGGTTCCTAAGCTGAA
Organism: Coracias cyanogaster; assembly: GCA_033124195.1. NCBI lineage: Eukaryota > Metazoa > Chordata > Aves > Coraciiformes > Coraciidae > Coracias > Coracias cyanogaster. The sequence continues at coordinate 22,614 of JAVSBS010015653.1, read as the reverse complement.
ATTTGCAGATGCTAAGGAAGACATCGGCAGAAGCAGGGTGCACATTGGTCCCTTTAGTACTTTATCTCCTGGTTTGAGAAACTTTGTGGACCTGCAACATCCCAACCTTAGCATTCAAGTGTCTGAGCTGCATTCTGGGCATGCTTCCTTTGCCAGGCAATGCCCAGTGTTTGCAGGCAAGTCCTCCCATAAGAGGGGATTGGTTTCATTGCCAACAGGAGTGACATAGCTTTTACACCACAGATGTTGTTGAGATTCCCCCCTGCAACCCAGGAGACATTCTGCAGAAAGAAAAGCAAGGCCTCTGGCAGAAGACGTGCCACCTCCATTTCTGGACATGGTTAACACTTGCCTGGATAAGGCCCCGCACGGCATGACATAGCTGCAAGGGTGGCCTTGTTTGAAGTGAGAAGTGGACAGAGACCTCCAGCACTTTCTTCCCCCCTCACCCTTCTCTGGTCCTAAGCCCTGGAGCTGCTTCCATATCCTCCTCAACTCTGCTTCCTTGTGTCAGCGATGACTCTCAAACACCTACTCATCAAGGCTAAGCAACAAGCTTAAAACAAGCAAGAATCCAGCAACAAGCTGTATTCATCAGCATGGGGAAAAACACCAGAGAGAAAGCGGGAGCTAACAACAGGCTTAGAAATAAGTGAGAGTGCAGCAAACTCAAGGGAGAAAAGGATTTTATAATCTGGCTTTTCTTAAACTCACATGACTTTTACCTTCATTTTGTTCTGTATTGTAGCTTTATGACTGCATTAAAGACTAAACAAACTCAAACCCAGGTTTATTATAGGAGTATCCATTAGCTTATGGGGCCTTCTGGCGTTTCTATTATAGACTTTTTTCCCTTTTATTTAGCAGTGTATTTATATCTTACCCACAGGAATCAGCAACAGGCTGAAACTCAGCATAAAAGGTTTCAAACCCTGGAGCATGCCACTGCCAGTCACAGCATGCATGCAAAATCGGACAAGAAATCAATTTTGCCTCCGAGTTAAAATAAGTGCAGGAATAGAGAGGAGCTGGGGAAGTGGGCTGCTTTTGTGTTCCTCTAGCAAGGGTTTGAATCTGGACATTTGCAGGTAATTCACTCAGATGAGACAACCCTGTGGAGATGGGGCATTTCAAATCCCTATTGTCCTCTCTTTTCTAAACAAAAATACCCTGCCATGGCTGCATGCTTATTCTGTGGAAAGACAAGCTTTGGAGAGCTAGGCAGACTGCAGATTAACACAGCAGGATGCAGGAATACGCAGAAAGTCCCCAAAGGCGGAGGAGGCCTTCCAGCCTTCTGCCAAACAGGCCTGCTTTTTCCTCCCCACCTTCCCATGGAAGATGTGTAAGACTTAGGAAAAGGGAAGGAACTTCCTGCAAGAGAGGAGTCTTGGGAAGAGCAACTGCAACCAAAGACAGGGAAATCTTCCCTGGTCAGCCAGTCTTTGTGACTTTGGCTGCACCAGAGGCATCCTCCATGCAGCAAGCTCCAAGTTGGAGCTGGAGGGCTGGTTTAGTCATGCATCTTTAAGTGAAGAAAGAAGCCAAGGCGTGGAGCATACCTTGGCTTAATTCCTCTAAAGCCATTTCATGTAATGCTTGCTCCTTCTAACTTTTATACATTGCCACGTCTGCCTGTACACAACCCAAACTCTGGCTCCTACTCCTCAGCAGGCTCCTTGGCTCGAGTCAGATCCTCTGCCCATTTTGAGCTTGCCAGATCTAATTTTAAACTACAGGTCTGTGATCTCTTTCACGTCAAAATCTGTACCAGAAGCCAGAAGGGCCAGCTAGGGATCAGCCAGTTTCACAGTTATTCTCTACTTCAGCTCCTAAAAGAGAAGGTGGCACATAGGAACATTGCAGAAGGTGTCCGTGTGCACATGTGTAAACGCATACACAACTTCACTTTACACCGGCCCAGAGCACAGCCCTGTTGGAGTGGTTTTGGCTTCGTTAAGGCACACTGCAGCCTACCAAGGGCACAGAGCAAGCCCACATCACATACAGGGACAAAAGTGCAGTCCCGTTAAGAGTTTGAAATGTGCTGTTTCTGCCTTGGCAAGAATACAAGCACTACAGCCATACAGCTGAGCCTCTGAACCCCACCTAACACAGCAGGCAAGAGCAAAGGTGTGTGCATGCCACAGGGAGCCGCAGATTGAAAAAGAGCACATCAGTTCACCACCACACAGTTCTCAGGCTTCAGGAGGAAAGTTGTGATGAATTTAGGTATAACACACAAGAGAAGCTGCAGCTCTGAGTGCTGAACTAGGGGTACTGGTACAAGATCTCATCTAACTCCATTCTGGTTATTTCCAGCCCCGCTGTACTTCCTTTAGAATATGAACTGGCTTTAGAGCTATCACTTCACTAAAACATCCCCCTGGGGTTCATAATAGTGGAAACGATTCAGCAGAGATTTTTTTTCTTGCTTAATGCATCTCTGACAGTGTTTTTTGGGGAATTACTTTAGGTTTTGAAAACAACCTGAAGAGCAGGCAGCAATGAGATGCCCCCTGGGTTAAGTCAGAAATTAAAGGCTCTGTATTCAAGTAGAAACATGGGTCAAGAACCCAAAATCCATGGGATGTCCATGGAACAGGCTGGATAAGTGTACTTTTCCAAGTTTCAAAGAGCTGAACTGTTGCACCTCAAGTTTCCATTTCAAACATGGATTCTGTTGAGTTACTGGAAAATATGTCAGACTTAACCTTACACAGCATGTCCGGGTCAGCCTCGCATTGTTTAACTGAGATCTTAATGCCTGTAGTCTCAAGATCATATAAGCACTCACATGGTTTCTTGTTCAGACCTTCCACTTAAAAGGCAGGCAGAAGCAGAAATGCTGTCTTTTTGAAGAGCCTTTCATCAGGTTGTGTCATCAGAGGCAAATGCCTCTGAGTTTACAACATAGTATTTGCACAAAGATATTTCTAGAGAGAAACTGGTTGGGTTTCAGACCCTACCAGTCTGCAGCAATAAGCATCTGACTGGCATTTGTTACAGCAAAAACGACTTCTCCAAATTAACCTTTGCAAGTGGTAGGGGGAAAGTGGCAATTCTGGAAGGGATTTTGTTTGCCAGATTTTACCTGTGAGAAAGACAAGCAGAGAAAACAGCCCATTGTGTGTTGATGGTGCTTCTCAAAGGCATACCACTGAGTCTGCTTCCCATTCTGTCATTCATATCCAAACACCAGAAAGGGGGAATAAGAAACTCGAAAGTTCAGTCCCAGCTCAGCTACAGACCCCAATGCAGCTTTGGACCCTGCAGCTTTCTGCCTCCTCCTCCCAACTGGAAGATGGAGATAAGCCTGGATACCTCCTGGGTGTGGGCTTACCTTCACAGCATAGGTGGTAGAAGGGTCCTTGGAGCAGGTGGCACAGTAATATATTGCATCCCCTGAATCACAACAGGGCTTGTTGCATGCCAGCTTGAAGAGTGACCAGTTGTTCTCACTGAAGTGCAGCTCATTCTTCTGCTCCCGCATGAAGCAGTCCTCACATTTGGCGACCAGGCGGCGCAGGGACTCGGCATAGAGGACCCCTAGCTTGGCGTACACCCCCTCTTTGCTGTCAATGTTGCTTAGAAGGTTGTGGAGCTGGAGGCTGGACCCCGATGACACTTGGCTGGACACACTGAGCTGCGAGGAGGAAAGGGACTGAAGGTTTCTGCTGGGGACGCAAGCTCCTGTGCTCTTACCAGTGGCTGAGCCCCAGTAGCCGTTTCCTTTGGAGCCTTTCTCCAGGGACTCAGAGGAGGAGAAGGTGCCAGGGCGGCCTCCCAGGCTGGCTGGGTGGATGAAAGAAGACTCCTCTCGGAGGCAGACATTGCTCTCGGAGTGGCTGACATTCAGCCTGGGGCTGGCAGCATCAACTGCTCTGCCTGAAGACGCTTGTGCCCCAAAAAAGCCATCTGGGGAGGACACTGTTCTGCTCACTGTCTTCTTCTGAGGCAGAGGAGGTGGGCAGCTTGGGGCAGAGGACGGATTATCCTCACTGGAGGCAGGAATGAAAGGGACAGGGGGAAACACTTGGCTCTCAGCTGGAGGGGGCGAGTGGTTTGGTTCAGACGAGTGCCCTAGGAGACAGCAACACACAGGAAGATGCCATGAGTGACCCTTGCAGGCTGGGAGCGCGGGTCCCTCTCCATGTCCCTGCAACCCCCACAGGCTGTCTCTCCCAGGGTCCCGGGTGGGAACAAAGCAGCAAGCCAGGTTACATCTATACAGTCCTCATCTATTCACTGCAAAGCTTCACCAACAGGGTTAGGGGTCTAATTCAGTTTAATACAGCAGGTTCGCAAAGCGGGCTGCAACCAGCCGTAAGAGAAATGCTGCCCCCTCCCCAGACCACTCCCCTAAGAACTGCATACACAGTAGTAAAAAAACAGTAGAGGGTAAATATTTAAGCTGTGATGTCATCCACAGGGCGGTAAGAATGAAGCACTCAGGATATGAGGACAATCACTTACAGTCTGTTTCACCTGGGAGCTGCCACCCAGTGCTTCAGCAGCACAGCATGATAAGGAGAGAGTGACTCAGGCTACACAGCTCTGACCCTCTGGCCATACCAGAGCAGCCCAAGAAGTATATTGAACCTGTGTCTTTGCCTCACACTGAGTAAGGGTCACTGGGCAAGGCCTGGAATTTTGGCAATTTCCATCCTCCTGAAAAAAATCTGGCCTCCGCACTGCTGCCTGTCCTCAGGGCTACATCCCCTAAACCCAAAGCAGCTCCACATGCCATCTGCACATGTATTGGCTTGGGATGGCTGCCTCATTTCAGGCAGCTGTAGCAGCTGTTTTCCTACCATGGCCAGACTGGAGACAGGTAAAACAGTTGCATGTCGTGGAAGGAGGGGAAGGAAAAAAAAATTATTTGATATTGAAATAAAAAGAATAATTTCAAGTCATGGAGGAGTTTCAACAAATGAAGAGTGGAGAGGTCTGCATGGGAAAGTTAAAGAAGACACAATAATTTCAGAGACAATTGTCTACACCACTTGAATTACAGGCAGAACTCTTGATAAACTTGAGTTCTCCGACCACCTTGCATGTCAGTGTAGACCTTGAAAGGTCCATGGTGGGGTTTTGCTCCAAGCAAGCTCAGCAGATAGTGGGATCTGTTACTTTCTTTGAACCCACCTTCCAAAGCTGCAGAGTGGTAGCAAGCCATCCTTCCTCCTCACAAGGCTGCTGGTGAGGGTTCAGCTGCCAGGAGGCACTTCCACCCAGTGGTTTCCTGCTTGCTCCGCAGGAACACCCTGGGGCAGCTTCATGTCAACCCACAGCAGGCACTTGTCTCCATCGCAACTCTAGTGACTCACCAGCTCTCACCTACAAGCTCCAAGTGCAGGGCTCAGATCTCCGAGTCCCAGCCTGTGCTGGCACATCACATGTAGGCTCAAAGCTGTACCAGCTGTGCCAGAACAGCAGTCCCTGATAGCTGCTCACCACCTGGGACCACATGAGGTGAGGGCAGGGCAGGTCTCCTAGTTCTCAGCTACCAGAGTGGATGCTGACACGATCTGTCCCCATCCCTACCCACCAGAGTTTGGTAGCATGATATCAATTTTCATTTGTCCCCTTCACTGTCAAGGCTGCCTGTATGCTCCTGCTGCAATACACCCCATCCCAAGCAGCAGCACTGAGATATCCCAGGAATAACCAGCACTGATTCCGCCTTCTGCAGAAGATGAGCTTCCCATGCAAGGCAGTTTCAGCATCCAATTTCTGACAACGTGCTCAGAAACAGCTCTGTAGGAAATGTTGTGAATCAGCACGTCTTTCTTGCCCCGATTCCTGAGTGCTGAGCTATCTCCTGTTGGGCCCTTGTCCCAGGTGTCTGCCTGCATTGTACAGCCAGTCGCTGAACAATTGACTACTCTCCAGCTTCAGCTGCTCTGCATTTGCACAGTTAACTGGGGAGCCTGTGGCTCGACAGAGATGCACGCCCCAAGCTTTAATGACAGCCCAGACATCTGCATCACACCCTGCCAGGTCCATGGGAAACATCCCCTCCATTAAAACCCCATCAAAAGCCACAGGCAGGGATGTTCAGCATGGTATCACTTGCCACTTCCAGTGCAAGGGGCTTTGACAGAGGACATAGCCAAGAGAAATTCTTCAGCATGCAGCCCAAGAGCAACTCAACAGAGGCATCTCTGCCAGGACACGCAGCTGAATCCCTGTTTTGAAGCAAGATTTACTTGACAGAGTCTTACAGAATAAGCGTCAGCACTGGAAGCTTTGGCAACCAGTCCACACGCCTAGCTCCCAGATGCCAAACTGCTCCTACCTTTTTTTTTAATGTGCTGCTGGGCTCTGCCCGAAGCACAAGGTAATGAACTAAACCCTTCCACAACTTTCCTAACCATGTTCTGCACCTTCAGCATAGAGTCCTTCTGCTTGTCAAGAGCTTAAAAGCTCCCCCCCCACTTCATACTTTAAGATCTGACAGCATAGCTAATTAATTTGAGCTCACCTCACCCAGTGATTGACTGCAGAGCTTCTTGTTTGCATCAGCAAGAAAAATTGCATTCGGGTTACTCATTTAAAAACTCATCTTTCCCGAGATGAGTTGAAACAGTTGCTTCTGTTAGTGGAGGCAGAGAAATCCTCATCCCACATCATTTTTGACAGCAAATTGCTCCTGTGCCCAGCAAGTAAAAATTCAACATATGTGAGTTTTAGTACCCCCTCTACAAATTCCTGGCATGGGCTCACTCTTAAGACTCCAAGTTAGCGGTGGAAAAATGGAGTTTCTAGAGCTCTGGCTCTTAATTTTATTGCTGCACGTTGTTGCTCTTGGAAAGGCAGAACTTGCACTACACGGCAGTTGCTTTTGCAAATGAAATACTTTCTGAGCTGCTGAACACGTTAGCGCATGTCTACGTTACACACTGATGAAAAAAGTGACTTCATAGTAAGTATTTTTTAATCTCATTTAAACGAGTGCAGGCAGATTTCTTCCTCTTTAAGAAGTAACTGGGAACACAGTGAGAGGGAGAGATCACCTCTAGCACAAGACCCTTTCTGGAACTCCTCAAATCTATGGAGGACTCTCTACATCAGGGCTACTTGTGACATAGAGCAATGTATGAAGCACAAGCAGGATACGGACAATTGCTTTGGGATGGAGGCTTTATCCAGACCAGAGGAGAGCTGCAGGATGAATTATTTTGGCACTTGCCAAATGAAAGAGGAAAAAACCCTTGGTCTTGGCCTGACTCTGCCAACATTGCTCTTAAGCGCATGAAGAGGGAGAAGGGTGGAAGTAGAAAGATGAAGGGTTGCTCAGGGAACTAGGTGACTGGAGCCTTGTGATCCCTGCTCTGAAGATGCTGCCCCAGCAGTGGGCCTCATGATGGAGGTAACTCCTTCCTCAGGTCCAATGCTACCTCTCCCACACCCAGTGGTCACTTACTGCCATCACTGCCGGTCTGTGTGTCTGAGTCGAGGCTGTCAGTGGAGCCAGCCGTGAAGCTGACGTGGACGCTCCTGAAAGGTGGGCTGAGGCTCTCAGCAGAGCTGTTGCTGACCCTCTCCAACTCAGCGTTATTTGGGTTCATTTTCAGAGCATGCCTAGAGAGAATGAAGGAGAAGAGTCAGGAGACAGATGGCAAAAGATACCCTGAGTGCACTTGTGCAGGGAGACTCAAGCCGAGAGGAGCCTTAGCTTGGTCCCTGCCCATCCACACAGACACTCTGTAGCCTTTTACCATGCCACAGCACCTCATTCCACTTTTCTTCTTTCTTCAGCACCTGGGGATCGTATCCCACTGACACTGAGCAGGTGATAAGCTTTCAGTTCCCATACCAGCCCCCCCAAACAAACCAGCTGTGCTTGAGCAGAGAACCACTGAGCCCACAGCATCCAGGCCCAGTCTGTGCCTCCTTTGCCTAACAGACGTGGGGTCCTGAGCCACATCCCATCTTGGCCAGTCACTGGGAAGTGAGGACCCACCTGTATTTGCCTTCAGTAAAGTTCTCAAGGGAAGGGAGTGGCATCACTCCTCCCATTTTACAGAACAGCTGGTTGAGGCTAGATATCAGAACCCAGTTCCTTTGTGGTAGAGGCATACGTGGAAGAAGGTCCATCCCAGGCAGCTATTGTCTCCTCAGTGCCTCACAGTAACAACTGACACCTTTCAAAAGAAGAAGTACCTCTGCAGAAAATAAGTGTCTGCCAAACTCAGGACCTACCATGCAGCTTTTAATGCAAACCTACAGCTTTCCATGCAGCTTCCATCTAAAAAAAAAAAATAAAGAAACCAACCATAAACTGAACTTATAACTTGCCAGGTCACAGTTTAAGTGATCAGTTGTAGGCAAGCAAGACTTCTTGCTAAGATAAAGAATTTCCCCTGCATTTTTCTTCATTTTTTTCCTCCTTAGAAATCAACAGAAACAGCTGAAATCAGGCAGCACATCAGAGCACACACACTCCTAGCTTTGGTACAGTTCAGACTCTATCAGCCAGCAAACAAAGGTTATCAGTCCACATTTTTTAAGTAAAACTGCCAACCTGCTGATAAAATTCAACATGTTGTTGATAGAGAACGTAGAAAGGTTAGTGGTAGACTTGTAAAAAAGAAAAAGGACTTCCACCAGCTATCATGCTGGAAGGTATCCGGCATTTCCTAATCAGACGGCTGAATGGCTGCTGAGAAAGACAAACAAAAGACGAACACAACCATTTTCTTGTGGCACCCTGTTCACACGCACAGGATCCCTTCTCTTCCAAACCCCCATGCACAGCAGATGCCACAAGCGACTTTTATTTGGAGATTGAGAAATGTTTCATTCCCCATCCAGACAAAGCACTTACTCTTGTGTCCACACCACCACATGGAAAGCAGAGTGTATGAGAAGCCCGGAAGAAACTTCTGCCAGACTTCCTCATTTGCCTGAGCAGCCTCGATCTAAAAATACTCAAGGGCTGATGAAAATAAGGCTCTAAAAATCACCTCAGGTATAACTCATCAGAGACACCGGTCTTGCACCAGTTATGAATTTACCACAGCAAGCCTCTTGGAGATGATTTACAAATCTTCACAATGCACCACACAAGTCACAGCTGAAAGAGAGAGAGACCCATAGAGGCTTCTAGCTCTGTTACAATTAATACTGTTGAAAGCAACCAACTGGACTTAAAACCTTTCTTTATTTTTTATAAAGATACATCTTTATCCTATAACTTCTCAGCCATTAAACTTTTAGTAATTTGGGAGGAAAAAAGAAAAACGCATGGATGCACACTCATGCGTGCGCACTGTCTGACCTGGCAAGAATCAAAGAATCACTTGAATCCATTTAAAAAGAAGATTTTTCAAGAGAGACGGTCTTGTTTTGCACCGATATGAGGTTTTCTAACACATTTCCCCCTCACCCCTCCCCCAAGAAAAGCTGGTGCATTTGTCTCCTTCCCATCACTTAAACACAAATCCGTAGAGCTGCCTTACCATTCCCGCACTCAGAGACAGATGGGACTTTGCTCGGCGGGGTCCAAGGTCCACCGTGCAGCCACACCTATTCCTCCAAGCAACCTGGGAACAACGCAGCGTCTGCCAGAACTGTGCTGGCTGCTGCCTTTGCCGAGCTCAACGTTGCGGTGAAGTCAGATGTACAGAGAGCCCCGTTTCCTCTCTGTATCGCCGTGACATGTAAAATGCAGTTCCTGAATAGGCACACCGAAATAGAAATTGTTTGCTGCTTAAACGACATCCTGCTCTTGTTTCAGATGTTACAGCCGGGCCAGCTATTACCGCCTGGAAATATCTCCGCCTCACATCCCCCTCTCCACTTTACATCTCCCTATTTTCCTATGAGCTGCTTGAAGCCCTGGCTGCAGTCTGCACAGATTAAAATACCACCCGCTATACCAAGGAATTACAGAAAACACTTGCTGGGGTGAAACTCTCCCATTTCCGTAAAATTCCACCCCAAGAGCTGAACAGCTCATCACTGCGACAGCCTGTGGGATCCTGATTACAGCTACCCCAAACTTCCCCTGCTTAGCTTAGAGTTCCTTCCACCACACCTTGCTGCATGGACACAGGTGGCTATCCTCCATCTCGCCCTTTTCACCAAGGATACTGGAAATAAAGAGCATCGACCCATCTTTAACCTAAACAATCATAGAATCATTTAGGTCAGAAAAGATCTCTAGGATCATTAAGTCCAACCTTCATCCCAACATCTCCCTGACCATTAGACCATGTCCTGAAGTGCCACATCTACTTGTTTTTTTTAACACCTCCAGGGATGGTGACTCCACTATTTCCCTGGGCAGCCTGTTCCAATATCTAACCAAAAAAAAGAAATAATTGAGACTGCACTCCCATCGGCTTGCTAACATCTGTGGGCTCCACTCTTCTTCAGAAAAATGTAGCAGTAATTAATTTACCTTAATTTCAAAAGTCCATGCTCAGCACCTTAAACATAACTGGCAACTGCAGGAGAAGCATCAGACACTTCTTCATGTGCCATTGCATAAAGAGCAAGTCACAAGAGTCAGCTCTTCCAATCTAAAAACTGAAAAAGATGGGATTCCAGCTCTCCAAATTACCCTGGTGGCTTTAAATACACCTCAGTTACTCAACATCCTCCATGCAACACGCTGGCATATTCAGGCAACGCCTCCTGTTCACTATGCCCCAGTTTTCCCATCCTAAACACTTTCATCCAGCTGGCTTTCTGCATGATTCCCACAGTACTGCCTAAAACAAGTCAAGGTTGAAACCCCAAAACCAAAACAAACCCAACCGCTTGGAGTTCTATAACATAGCAAAGAAACCTGGATCATTTGCCATGCCCCACGTTGCATCTCTGGCCAGGGCATGCTTCAGTTTTCCTGTAATTCATATCTGGGCAGTAGCCATGTGTTTGATTTCACATTTCCTAACAGATTGAGGGCCCACCCGATGCTGCTGTGGGACTCCAGGATCGCTGACTGCATGCTTTGCACTTCTCAGAGAGAGAGTGAAGACAGGCACCAAAGCATGGCTCCTCTAACCACAGCAGATACATGTGCTTGGGATACCGCCCCAGGGATCCCTTGGACTCCAGGCATGCCTTTGGCTTGAATTTCCTGCCCACGATTTGACATGCAGATCCGGTTACCTTCCAAAAGTGCAAGGGGCAGAGAGGTTTTGAGAGAGGAAGAAGGCCACTGAGACGCAAGAGCTGCAAGGCTCCTGCTTGCTCCTTTCCAGCAGCCATCACATGCGCAGCCTGTTGGCAGTGGTGGAGGACGCTGGAAGGCATCTCTCCCCCATGCAGAGACCTGATCACAAGGAGTGGCCACTCTGCAGCCCCATCGCAGGGGTTTCCCAGCCTTGCTGTGCAGACAGGGGAGGGTCACTCCTCCTCAGTACAGATGACAGGACTTGAACAGGTAACAGAGATGCTGAGCTTTAAAAATCATGCAACAAGGGAAGAAAGCAGAGGAGAGCAGAAAACATACAAATCACCACAAACCAAACTGAGCTCCAGGAGAAGTCTAGTGATAATGTCAACAGGATACCCACTCCCAAAATAAAATACTGGAACCAATGTATGGCAGAGAGAAAAGCCAGTCTGCCTTACAGCATCAAACACAACACATGGCTGGGCATAATTATTACACAAGAGGAAGCACCGTTCTACCATATGCTTGTCTATCATGAAACATGAATAATTACATCTTCCTCCTCCCTCCACTGCTGTTTCTTCCAGCATCTTCCCCTGGATGTACAGCAAAGTTAAAAAAACAGCATAGAGGAGCTTACAAGATTTGAGGCTCGGATTTGTACTTCTCCATCTGCAATCAGCTGGCAATGTGTAGAAACCAAAATTGAGGTGAGGGAAGGAGAGTATTTTTAAATAGTCCTAGTTCTGTCCAGAGGACTATACTGCTCCTCCCTGTACCAAAGGTTTTACATAGGGTAAACCTTTACCCTTTACTCCAAGGGTTTTGGAGTCTGGAGATGCCAGGGGAAATTTGGATGACGGCATCAGTAACATGGTAGAGAGGTTAAAAATTAAATCACTGCATGCTCTGATGTGGTGAAGAGGACCAAAAAAAAAATCTAATTTACATTTCTAACTCTGTGCTTTTTAAACTGGTAAGATAGGAAACACACAGAAAAGCAAACAACTTTCATTTTAACATAAACAAACTCTCCTAAAAGACTGGCTGATAAATCACAACCTTTTAAAAATGATCCACTGGTAGAAGCAGCATGAGAAATTCCTGATTAGTTTCAGACAAAAAAATACTGGGGGAATCCAAAAGGTGTATTCCCTCCCTGTCCTGGAGCGTGATTCTTCCTCCTGCTTCAGCCATACCCTCCCTTCTTTGCTTTATTTACTTATTTAATTATTATGTATTTAAATAGACTCCATCAAGAGTTCATTAATTATGAAATATTTTTAAAATAAAACAGCAAGTCCCTGCTATCATCCACAGTCAGAAAAGAGGGTCAAAGTTTGAGACCCACGAGACTTCCGATTGCATTTGTAAATGCCACAGCAGCTCCATGAAGCCACTCTGCTTTTGTCACTGGGGTACACACTGATGCTGAGCTCCAAAGAGAAACAGCTGCCTGGGGAATGGTAAGAAAAGGGGAATATTCTGTCTCAGGTGCAGCACTGCACTGTTACAGACCAATTCCTGGCAAGGAACACACAACACAGTCCCACCAGCCAGCACCATCTCCCCAGCAAGGAGGAAGCCTGGCTCTTTTCCTGCTAATCCAATTCCCAACATCGTTGGGCTTTTTCTAACGCTCTTGCTTTCTGTTCCCTCTGGCAACAAGCGGTGGCAGCAGCAGTGTAATATGCAATCTTGGCACACCTCAAGCTCATTTGTCCTGGCTGTTTTCAGTGATGGCAGGTGTCGGAATGTGCCGTGCTACACACCTTTGTTACCCGAAGCAAGTGCATTCAGCAAGCTTCTGAAGCTATCTATGGTGCTGCCTTTTGAAGGTGGCATTAATTATGATGAAAACAGCTCAAGATGCAAAATAGCATCACATTTCCTGTCTTTAAGAAGCACATGAAATAAATTAACTGCCAAGGTTTTGCAGGGAGAAGGAACTGTGAGGATCATTTACTCTGACCCTCTGTGTAAGAGAGACATAAATTTCAGCAAAGATTCATTCCTCGTGCCAAGAAACTGAAGGCCATGCTAGAGCACTTCACACTGAAGAACCCTTAAATCATCATTGCACATATAAGTTCTGGAGATCTTAGTTCCCCTGGTGAGCCCTTTCCTTAGCCAGCTACCTTCCCAGCTTTTGGAAGAAGACCAGCCACCATCTTCCCTTTCCAATCTATTTCCTCTTGTAATTAAACTCGTTTTCCATTCCGTTGCAGACCAAGCAAACCTTAAATACCTATAATCTTTCAAACAACAAAAAAAGGATTGTATGAAGAAACAGTTCCAAGAGGTCCAGAATAGCTTAATATAGGGACAAAACAGGTACAAATTCATTATCTTCCTTTTTTGTGCCAACTTTTAAAACTCCCCAAAAATATCTCCTTCCACCATCACAAGAGGCAGCTTACTGCAAAACCAGTTTCCTCAGTGACTGGCAGGAATTACCCTGTAAAAACTTTTTTCCCTTTTAATTGTTAGAGCCAAGATGAACAAAACAAAATCTACAGACTCACATTTTCTTTCTCTGCTTTGAAACTAGTTTTAACACACATACAAGTTTTCTTTAAAACAAGCAATTAAGTTTAATTAGGAAAGTCAAACAGGCAGGCTTCATTTTCCCACATGAAATCAAATACCTTGCTGCAGCTTGAGATCTAGAAGGAAAAAGGGTGTTCACACACCCTTCCTGCAGCTGAAATGAACCCTGATTTGCTAAGCCCCAAGACCGTGCCACAACTAGGTCTACGCTGGCTTCATCTCCATCCATCAAAGGAGCCTTTGCAGCTCTTCCACCAGAGAATGTACTGGGCTAAGGTGCTCTGTCTCTGCAAGGAACTACTTAAGCGTAACATAAGTATTGGTGGTTCTCCCACTAGGGATGAGCACATGGCCACAGACTGCCCAGGCCTAGGAGAGTATGGATGTGCCTCAGAGTCATCTTTGTGTGCTAGACCTCTTCCCTTCTTCAGGCATTTGGCTGCAGCCCAGTAGGACCAGAGTAGATGTTCCTCCAGCACCAGGTCAGTCATGTCATGACCTGACACTGCAAGCAACAATTGCCCAGGGTAACACAATCCAGCTTTGGTGATTTTAACCAGTTGTGTATGTAGCCATTCCTCCCATGGCCACGCACAGGTAACAACACCCTGGTTCCTGCATCAACACGCTCAGAGGAGCCACGCTTGAGACAAAAACAAGAGCACCCTCAAAGCAAACAAACAAAGCAACCAGCTGGTTTTGCATAGCTTGCGAAACCTGCCATCTGATCACACAGCTCCTCAGGCCCGCTGTGCAGGGCTTTGATAGCTGGAGGGAGGGCTGTGCTCTTCAAGTAAGGTGCCCCAAGTCTCAGCTGCAGGCACCAAGGCCTTTGGGAGACAAATACACGTAGCACAGCATATGGCCTACAGCCACTGGGGGTAACAGCAATGCCAGCACCTATCTCAACCACCTGGCAGGATTTATGGCTCTGTCAGAGATCCCAGTCACGGATGCCACGTGTTCCCTGACCTCAGTTTCCCTGCTCACTTTCACACAGGCTTTCTAGCACACAGATGCTTTCAGGATGACTCAGAAGCAACTGCTACAGCGGCCACAGCCTGATTGCACCAGGAGCATAAAAGCCCCTCCAAGGAGCAGACAATATTCCACGCCCCTGAGGACTGATCATTGTAACTCCACATGGAGAGCAACAGCAGGGCATGCTCCTGCCTTGGAGCAGAGCTGGTCCAAGTCACTCAGCCAAAGAGATGCCCTTGGACATCAAGAACCCCTCTGCCTCTACTCCTGGCCCTCATGAAGGCAGAAAGAAGACTCCACGCACTACCAGGGAAGCATCCTCGCCCCCAGTACAGACAAGAGGCTCTGCATGGCTGCTTCTCCCTGAGCAGAAGGACATCCTAGCACTGCAAGTGGAAGATGCTGCTGGGATATATATTGCTGAGTTTGAGTGCCACCACCCTTCTGGCCTGCCCAGTGAAGTCAGCTCTGCAGAGGAAGGAATCACGTTCTAAAGGACTTTCAGCAGGCGACTTGGCATCTCATAAATGATCACTACTCGACAGCATCATATAATCTCTGCTGGGCCTCAACACCACCTCATGTGGCAAATACAACCCTAAGCCACAGGCTGATAGGAGCCACCAAGTGGCAGCAGCCATGAAAAAAAGTTCACAAGGTCAAAGCTAAAGGATATCTTAGTGTTCTTTTTTGATTTTTAAGGCAATAAAGCTCACCTTTGTGGACCTTTTCTTTCCCCTGACTCTAGCAGGCATGCAGCATCTCAGCAGGAAGCCCAGCAGCAAGGAGAACTAAAGCCTCTTGTTCATTTCTTCCCTTTCCTTGAGAAACCTAATTTGTTCACCACTGAGTCAATTTAAAGCACTAGTTCCCTGGGCTAACCAACTCTAAAAACATTTGAAATTCAGTGTGAGAATAAAACAGAGGATAGGCTGACCCAAGCACAGTCTCAACCTGGACATCACTGATGCCTACACATAAGCTTAACTGTGGACCCCAAGAGCAAGTTCTCTTCTAAACATCCATTCCTTCTTCTCTCAACTTTTAAATCAAGGAGCTTGAGTCAAATCTGTTGCACAATGCACAGTTCCAGGTAACAAAATTCACACACATAATAAAGCAAATACAGGAAACCCGCAGAATGTGAAAGTATCCCTCCCTTGTATGCTCAGACAACCTAGTCCATTAGTTGCACAGAAAGGAAATAAATTTTTCTTCCTCCATTTTGTCTTTTTTTCCCGTTTTTTTTTGGTGATATACACAGCTGCAGATACTGAATGCCCACAACATATCAGAAGCCTGTTTTTTTTAATTGCTTAGCAGAGCTACTTCCTTCCCAGATGGACAGCTCTCCCTCATTCATACTTATTTTCTAGGGCCTGCTGTCACCCTGCCTGCACACCTGACTTCCAGGAAAGTGGCAAGAGGAAGGCTGCCGCAAGCCAGGCAGTTCCCACACACCATAAGCATAGGTTAGGCAAGATCCAACTACCTGCTTGTGGGCAAAGAGTCCTCCCTGGGAAACTGCAGCTTCAAGAGCTAAGCTCAAAAGCAAAAAGACATTAGAGCCAAACCAAAAATAAGGATTTCAGAGGCCTTTGCTATTAGCACCATGAGAAGTTGCCCAGTTCCACCTACAAGAGGAGCTCACAACCCCAGATCTTCTATATTACTCAACTTCAAGGAAGTGTGCCAAGACTGAAAAAAGCTGGCCTGGGAAACACTGGCCATTGCAGGCATGGACCTTGTTCTCACTTGAATATTGGGACCCAAGGCCATACTTGCAGCCCTGAATGGATTTTGCAAGTGCCCATGGCATTCAAACCAGGACTTGCAAAGATCTGACAAGCTTTTCAGAGTAAAAAGTAAGTAGTTTTTCAGCTGTGCAGTCACCTCCCACACTCCTGAAATCCCATCTCTGAAGAGAAAAGAAAGAAAAAAAAAAAAAAACAGGAAGCATCTCCTAGTCAATGAATCCCTACAGCAAACATCTCACGCCCAAATGGTTAATAGATGGCCACACACACACTCACAGGGCTGTACCTGGACTGCTTTTTTGGTGGCGGTGGTGGTGGTGCAAAGTCAATGCCATTACTCTTGTCTTTAGGGAAATCAAAGGAGAAAGATGATGATTTGCTGATCCCAGTCTGGCTCTCCACCATCGAGCCATCATCCACAAGGTCGGCACCAGCTCTTCCATTCTCAGCTCCCGCTGCCAGTGGGTGGGTTAAGAGCTCCTGCTCCTCCTCCTGCTCCTCCTCCTCCTCTATCCGGCACTGCCTGGTCCACGTTGGGGTGTAGTATTTCTGCCTTCTGTCATAAGACAAGCCTGCCAGTCCTCTGCTGGACTCCTCCACAGAGACCCCGTTGACATGAGCACATGGAGAAGGAGACAGCCCAAAGTCACTCGTATCAGCGTAACTCCTTGGCAGCAGCTGAACACCAGCTCCATCATGGCTGTTGTCATCACCAAACCTTGCCAGATGGGAGCCTACCGGCAGCACTCGGTTCCCCTCGCTGCCCGGCTGGCTGTTTTTAGACATCTTGGGAGGAATGGCTGGACTCTCAGTAACTGACGTCTTGGCAGGAGCTGCCAGATGAAGTCTTGGGCTGTTTTCACTTCCAGATGCTTGAAAAATCTCTCCAGGCTCAATGGCAGGTAATGTCCCAAAATCAGAGTGTGAAGTGGGGCTGATACACGGCCACTGAACTCCCACCGCTGAGTCAGGGCTGCTGAGGAATATTGTCTTGTGATCATCCTCAGTGTGCGCTGTCATTATAGTTATCTTCGCGGCCACCTGGCCGGTGGAGTCCTGGTATTCCTTCTCACCACCCAAAGCCCAGCTGCCATCCCTCCAAGTCCCATCAGCTTGCTCTTTGCCAGTGCTGCGGGCCAGCTTCTCTGCTTTTGCCTGTCCACCAAGGGCCTTCAGTTGTGCCTTCTTCCTCTTGGTGCTCTCGGCGTAGATGGGATCACCGCAGGCTGGTGAGGCAAAGCGAGGGTGCTGCGGCTCCACCAGAGCCTGCTGAGGGGTGCTTGAACCCTCAGCCTGGCGGCCTCCAGTGACAGAGGGCTCTCCAGGGAGAGGCGAGTCCTCGTCCTCCTGGGACAAAGCAAAGGCCTTGCTGCTCACCGTGCTCTCAGGAAGGGCAGCTGACTCAGCGTGGAGAGCCAGCTTTTTCTTCTCCGAACACAGTGCATAGGGGAGAGGATCACCCTGATCTTTTGTGATGCAGAAGGCAATGTTCACAGCTCTGTGCTCCTCTTCGCTGAACTTGACCGCCCTGCCACTTGGCCTGGGAATCTCAGGAGCATCCCGTTGCCTCCATCCGCAGGGAGTGGGGCTCTCCTTCTCGCACCAGGCACCCTTCCCCTCCGCACAACGCAGCTCCCAGGAGACAGGGCGCTCTCTGCAGCAGTCCATGATTGAACAGTACTCTCCCCCTTCACTTTCAAAGCCAGAGGAGAGGTGACTGCAGTCACCCTCTGAGGAGAACGCTGCTCCTTCTCTGGCTGGGGAAGAAGGGTTTCTGCTAGAGTTCACAATGCTTCTGTCCCCCAAGGCAGAGGGATTAGAGCAGGAGCCCCGATGTGGTAGGGCAAACTTGTCTTTGGCTTTGTCGTCCTGCTTGCCCACCTCACCCACAAGCACCAGGCTATGGATTGAGACATTCCTCTCCACTCGACTCTCCAGGCTGCGCAGGCCCACCGTGGAGTAGCTGGGAGGACAGCAAGACAAACAGTCGCTGGGCGGGCTGTGAAGAAAGGGCTTTCTCACACCACCTTTACCAAAATTGTCGAGGCAGATCCGCTGCGCCTCTCCTGATTTCAGAAGGAGTTGTTTGCCAGAAACCATGCCCCAGGTGACCTGCGTGGGCCAAACAGACAAGTGCACTGTCAGGATGCACATATGCAAAATGAAAGAGAAATAAAAAAAAAAAAAATAAAAGGAAAAGAAAGATAAAAAAGCCCAGCTCCCAACTCCAAAGAAAAGTCCTCTGGCATTTACCATCTGTTTTGCTCTCTGCTTACCCCACCAATAACTACCACAAACCTTTTCTACTTAAACTACACTTGTCCCGCTTCCTAAACCATTTGCACTCCTTGTGTTACCAACAATGGCAATGCAAAATGAAGCATTCCCCTTTCCCTTTCTGTGGGTTCGCTGCCAAAAACATGTCCAACCTGTCATCCTGTATGCGAATCACCGTACAATTAAAGTTTCAGAAAGGGAAGGAATATTGCACCTCTCTGCTTATTTTCATTTCATTTCACACAGGCACAGCCTGCCACAGGTTACACTGGGACAGCAGCTTGGCTACGCTCAGCACTAGGGACTGGGGAGCAGGCGGGAAAACAAATCTGAAATCTCTTCATCTGAGGGAGATGGGTCCTCCTTGCCAAGGGAGGAGTGGGAGAGGCAGAGGGTAAGACGTGCCTGCAAAGCAACCCCCTCATCTCAGGGTGGCAGAACCCGCTGCCATAGTGAAAAACTCAGCCTGGGGCCAAATCTGCATGCACAGATCAAACCCACCGACTACGGCAGCCTTATGTGCCCTTGGAGAAGAGAAGCAAGGGAGAGCAATGGGAGGCTAAGAAGAGAGCTGGCAAGCCCTGACTCTCCTCTGGGGCAAGGGTGGGAGATCCGAGCACACCTACGCCACGGGCAGGGTGACAGCAGCCCATGCTTCTCTCTGCGTGGTTTGGCCAGTGCTAATACCAGTTGGTCTGGGAGAGGAGTGAATCACCCATCCCAACTGCAAGGCAAACCAATCTGCAGGCAGGCAGTAGTGCTACACCCAGAGGGCTTTACTGCACTGGCAAAGGTTGGGAGCCCAAAGAGCTGGGCTTGGAAGGTAGGGCACTTTCTTCCTCACCCACAAAGACCACGGATCCAGTTAGCGCTGACTGCAGCCAGACAGGGCTTCTTTTCAGCATATCTTCCCAGGAAAATAACTTTAACCCACATCCTCATTTCAAATCCGGAAGTTCCTAAACAATGTATTTTTAAGCTCCCTTGCACATGACTTGTGAGCAAGAACTCATTCAGCTTCAGCCAGAGATACTCTGATAAGTCAATATATGGCTTAAAAACCGGAGTCAAACCAGAAGGAAAAACAAAGGGAAGGAAACTGTTTTAAACAGATACTCCTAGCACTCCCGAGCAGAGGTAAGTAACGGGAAGTCATGCTTTGACTGGATTAATCATTACCTGTGACAGATCTGCATTCATATTCACATCCGCCCACGCGTCAGAAACATCCGAGTTTATCATAGTTGGCTTCACAGCAATTGTTGGCTTTGAGAAGGGGGAAGTATTTACACCTTCGTCTTCCAACGCGGGGCTCTCGGGCTTGGTCCTAACTCCATTCGGGAGCACACCACAAGCTCCCACGTCTGGAGGTGTTTGCAGTCGATGGGAACTCTTTGGGTTGAAGCAGTTTTTGCAGGAGCCAGGCTTCCAAATGTGTTCCACAAAGTCACTGCACGCAGACATCTTCAAATCCTCGTGGCTCAGACCAAGAGCCCTCTGCGTCTTCTGCACTGTCCTCTGCTGCTCATTTTGCATCTGCTCCCCAGAGCCACTCTTAAAGATCACCTAGTTATCTGGAAAAGGACAACACTGTCTGATTAGTTTAGTTATGCCCCAAAGTGGGAAAATTTTTAATAGGACAGGTGATAGTTACTTACTTACTCTGCCTTCATCACAAAGGGTTATTGTTTATGAGGCTTTTTTCACAGCTTAGCTAAAGCCCACACAATTGCTTTAAAACCTCAACTTCTAAGCATAGCTCTTGTAATAGAGAAGACATCAAGCAAGCAGCATTCCTATGTGATTTAATTCCCTGTTTAATGAGCATGTATAACCAGCCTCGCGCAAGGTTTAGATCAAGGGTAAAGTAAAGAGGTCTTGGAAATGGCTGTTCACAGCCCCACACACAGAGCCCGGCAAGAAAGATCCCTTCGCCAAAGTGGCATCCTCTCTCTGGAAAATAAAAAGGCCTGGAGATACACGGACTAGAATCGGTGACTGCGTAACCAAGGGGACCGGCAACAACCTTCCTTCACCCAGAAGCAGCACTGTGCTTACTGCTGTGGTTCACAAAGGCTTCTCTCCCACCCAGTGCAACGGGGAGAAAGGCAATCAGTAAGGCTGGGCTGGCACTGATTTGAGCAAGTGCCTGGCAGAAAGCTCTTATCTGGTTTGCCAGGAGCCACAAATAACAGTGTCAGCTCGCTGAAACGATTCATTGTCTGCAAGGGGAGAAACGTTTTGCTCTTGGATTACTTACAGTCAAGAATCCCTTCCCATCTTCCTTCCCCAGGAGGAAATGCCCCAGGAACAAGACATTCCTGCATTCCTGTGCCCCCCCACCCCCCAGCCAGGTCTGATTGCACTCAGCCAGTTGTTCACTACCTGGAGCTAACAACTTTGGAGATACTTCACACGAGGACTCCCACAAAGCTCAGTGGATTAGGGAAAAGATCAGAAAACACAACCAGAGGAGGAAAATTGCAGCCGGCTACTATGGGTGTCAGGGCACACAATTTCCCCACATGGCTCCACAGAATCCTTCCCCACCTAACCAACCCCAGCCAGCTGACCCCAATGCAAACTGAGGCTCCCGAGGGTCTCTGAGAGAACAGCCACTTTTATACCCCAGTCCAGATAGCACAAGAGTAAAATTTACCAGCCTGATCCTTCAGCGCTTGCTCCATGCGGGCATACTGCAACACCGTCATAGCTATGGACACCTTAGCACCTGCATGCTCCTCTAAACCAGCCTGTGCTTCAGCAAAACCTCTTGCTTCTGGTGTCAGAGATACCCTGGCCCAGCCTCTCCAACAGCTGCTCTACTGCATGGTGAAAAGAAAACACACTAATAAGAGCCTGGGTGGGACAAAGTAAAGGGGGGAGAGCCACTGACCCACAAGCATCATCCAAATTCAGATGCCACCTTTGGGAAGGGAGGCTTTGTTCGGCTACAGCATTAATATCTGCAAACTCCTTCTGTCTGGCAGGCTGATAAATTAGGATCCATTTCATGAAAGAGCAAAAAAAGGAATCCACAAATCAGATTGGTGCATCTCTCTCTCTTTTTAGGGAAGAGGCTGTTTTAGACAGGTTTTTCCATGGACTTTACAAAGTCCAAATTAACCAAAGGATAGCACATCACTTCTGGACATACTCCTTCAACAAGAAGAACGTTATTTGCAAGGAAAACATCTTTTAAAAATATTCTAGCACTGTTGCTTCGTTTCCTTATGGATCTAGCAAGCAGTGTCCGGCATCACCCAAAGTTGAACAAGTGCCCTGATGAGAGCTAGCAAAGAAAAAAGAAAAATCAAAGGGAGGAAAGCAGGGACCGGAGCCAGATAAAACTCTTCACTTCTGGCTTAACAGCCGGCGCTGCCAGCTGCCTTTTAAAGGTCGGGATTTCCCTTTCTGCCGCTATCGCAGCCGTTGTTGCTGGCTGCCCAGACGCCGGGGCAGGCAGCACCCTGCCCGCACACCGGCGTGGCGGCCGGCACCCAGCCCGGCGAAACCGGCCGGGCTCGGCACCCCCCGCCCCGGCAAACCGAAAGCCAGCAGCTGAGCCTGAAGGCACCCTCGGAGCCCCCGCACCTCCCGGGACACCGGCAAGGAGCCGGTATAAAGGCTGCCTGTTCTCTAGCAGAGATGCTAGGATGCGGCACAAGGATGCTCTGGCGCCTAAAACCCCTCCAAAGCCCCAACCCGAGCAGCTCTCCCTGCCGGACGGCCCCTCCGGGGCACCGGGGGTCCGCCGGGACCGGGAAAAGTTTACCGGGCACAGCCCGCCGGGGCTCCCGGTGCGGGCGGCGGGGCCGGTCAGGGCCGGTGCGCGCTCCGAGCCGGCTTCCCCCCCCTCCCCGCCCGCCGCCCGCATGCTCGGTGGGCACCGGAGCGGCCGCGCCGCCCTGGACC
>JAVSBS010015650.1:0-45997 GCA_033124195.1 Coracias cyanogaster | reverse complement strand
CCGCCGGCATAAGCCGGGACTCGCCGCCCTCCGCGGCCAGCGGCGGGGGCGAGGCGGGGAGAGGCGGCCGGGGGCGAGCGGGCAGGGAGGGAGGGAGGGAGGGAGGGGGCCGAGCGCGCCCGGGGCAGGGTTTAGGAGGATCGCGACAAGGTCGCCCCCCGGAGCGCCCCGGCTTGCCGGGCCCGCTGCTCGCCGTGGGCTGGGACGCCGCATTCTCCCCGCGCTGCCGCCCCCGCCCCAAGCCCAGGGACCCCGCGCAGGGCGCGGGTTTTTTTTTTTTTTTTTTTTTTTTTTTAATTATTCCGAAAGTGCGAGCCGGACTGAGAGCCGCAGGGCGCCTGCAAACTTTAAAGAGAACAAAAAGGCGGGTGGGGGCGCGGGCCGGGCTCGCTGTGCGTCGGTAGCATTGGCACATCCACGGGGGGGGAAGGAACAAAAACCAAAAACAACAAAGGAAAAAAAAATTCTGCAACTGTTGCGCCTGTGAATTTTTTTTTTAATTTTTTTTTTTTTTTTTTTTTTTTTTCCCCGGGGGGAAGGTGCCCGAGGGGTTGGAAAGAGGAGTTGAACTTGTCGCATTGCAACAGGCAAAAGAAGTGAGAAAATCAAATAATCGATCCCGCTGCTGCTGCTGCCGCTTCGCCTCGCAAAGTTTGGAGGTGGGGGGGTGGGGGTGGAAGAGAGAAAGCAGGCAGAGGAGGGGAAGGCAGGGACGGGAGGAAGACGAGGAGGAGGACCAGCCACGGCGCCCGGACATGTCCAGGAGGAAGCAAGCCAAGCCCCGTTCGGTGAAAGGTAAGGCGGCCTCCGCCGGCCTCCGCCGCCGCCCGGCCCCGGGCAGCCGCCGCCGCCGCCTCCGCCGCCGCGACGCGGCCAATCAGGGCCGGGTCCCGGCTTGGCGGGGATTGCAAATCCCCCCCCCGGTACGGGCCGGGGATGGCGGAGCCCCCCCACACCTCCCCGGAACGGACGGCGGGCGGGCTCCCCGTGCGGGGCGGATGCCAGCCCGCCGGCCGTTCCGGGGCGGGGGGGAACCGCGCCGGTACCGCCGTGCCGGCCCAGACGCGCTGGCGACACGTGTCGCGATAACTGATGAAAGAAGCCGGTAGCATCGTTGAGGCGGGGAGGGAGTAAAGTTCCGCGGTGATGCTCGGGTGCGGTGGCGCATCAGCGGGCCGGGGAAGGGAGGAGCGGAGCACACGCGTGCTTTAGCCGCTTCGCTTCAAAGTCGTGATTCTTCATGACGGGGAGTAGGAGCGCCTTTGCTTCCTCCCGCTGTCCAAGGCGCGGGGGGGCGGCGAAAGAAGGGGAGAATTAAAACCGATTTGATAGGTAGGGCTTGGGAACTTGCTTCGGCTTGACGAAACAATAGTCAAATTCAGTAAGAGCTACATTCATAAAGGTTGGCCGTTAAACTTGGCACATTCTTCACCAGCTGCAGTGAAGGGGTGTTTAAAACCTCCTCTTTACCTCCGTAAGAAAACAGCTGCTGGCACAAAGGTGAGGGGAGGGCCGGGTCCAGCCCGCGCCGTGCCCACCCCCCGGCCCGCTCCGGACTTGCCCGGGACGGGGGGCGAGAGGGCGAGGCGGGATTGCCGAAGCCCTTCGCTCCCAGCCACGAGGAGGGCAGCTGATGTTGGCCAAGGGTTTATTGTCCTCTGCACAAAGCAGAAGTCGCAAACTCAGTGGTCCGGGGGCTTTGTTGTAGGAGCACAAAAGGATCATAACTTCGGATGCCCGAAAGGTGAAGCAGAAAGTCAAACAAATAACTCGTGGGTGGACAAAATTAGCACGCAGTTAATCGACCAGCTCAAGAACAAATCGAAACCCCGTCCAGGGCCATTTTATATTACTTGTGAAATATCCACTGTTTAACGGAGGACTGCAATCTAAGTCATACGTGCTTCAAATGTTTATGAAGTTTTTGTAAAGTCAGTCCTTCATCTTTATACCAAACCCATGATCATTTTGCCCCAGACTAAGAGTACCTTTTAGCATTGTGCTGTGGAGCAGGTTTGCAGCATGGTGGTGTGACCCTCCCCAATGCCAGACAATCTCTGCTAAAGGAGCTACTTCAGTAATTGGTACATGAATGTTACGGTCCGTGGGCAGAAGAAGGGGCAGAGTTAGAGCTATTTCTAGGGGATGCTCTGAAATACCTTGCTTGAAACTAACAGGATCGCAGTTTGAGAACAGTGGTGCAGGCCTTGGGTCATGACTTGCCTCGGATGAGGGGATCCCGTTTAGCGGCCAGGCCTCTGGAGTTGGAAATATTTTTCTGTGCCAGAGCATCACATTTTAACACTCGGGAAATAGTTCTATGCCAGTGAAAACTGTGGTTGCTCTAGAAGCTCAGTTAGTAAACACTGACATCACATGCCATAATAATGTTAGATGTTTACCGTTTATTAGTCGTTTGTTTTCTACCTCATTACTTTTCAGGCAGCAATATCTCTTGCAAGGGTTTGATACTTTAAAATGAAATTTTGACCCTAATTCTAATACAGAACTGGTCACTATTTACCAGAGTGTTTTTTATGAATTGAAGCAGGTAACTTACTGGCAAGTCATAGCTAAGAAACATTATCCCTGTAATGTAGAAATATCTAGAAGGTCTTTGCAACAGTGAGCTGGGTGAAGCCCCGTCTTTAAAGATTCTAAATATTTCTGTAGTCTCTAGGCACAAAAAAAATGTATTTTCAGCTGCAGCATAAACTGGCTGTAAATTACAGGTCTTAGCATGAGCTGACTAACAAGGAGTCTGAGGAATGAGCTGAATCTGGGTGAAATTTTGGATAATGGGAGGCAAGTTATACATGAATGTAGGATAAAGATTTTCTTCCTTTCTTTATATTCATCCGTATCATCTGCTTTTAAAAAGTCCATCATATACATTTTGTGGTCTAGGGAGCTGGCAACCCAGTAGATTGCCACAGTACACGTTTCCATGGAAATAATTGAGATGTAATAAATAAAGGCACTCTGAGGTCACAGGTTTCCCAATTCAACTGAGAAGAAAACAAGCATAAATTATGTGGATATATGTGTAGCATTTAGGGCTTAAAATATTTTACTGTTTTTCTCTTTTCCATGTATTTATTTCACTTTGTATAGCAGCTTTGCTATTATTAGCCACTACTGAGATTTGGGCATCCTTTTTCATTCAAAAAGAGTATGCACTAAAACAGAATCGGTGTGTGCCTGTGATGAAAGGGATTCTTCTGCATGCAAAAGGCAAGTGGCCTGGACAATTAACTGGGAGCAATGCTGACTTTAATGACTGACTTTGAGAGAACTATCGAATGTTGACGACTCTTAGATGCATATTATTGAAAATGAAGGGATTGCAAACCAAAACTGCAGGTCATGTAGCCCTTGTGCTGTATTGTCAGGTCTCAGGTTCAACCTGGCAGAAACTTGCAGTAATTCCTGCAGCTGTTAACTCCAGCAGTAGCTGTGGACTTTCCCCTGATGTGGGATTTATGATTTGGAATACAATATGCTGATTCGTTTTGACCATTAGTTTGTGCAAACTTGAAGACATTAACCTTGTAGCTGGTGGTTGGGGACAAAGTTCTACTTGCCTTATAGGAAGGTTGTTTCAGATCAATGAGGATGGAGTAAAAGTAGGAGGGGTTGAGTCTTTGTTGGTTTACAAAATAACTGCTTCAGTGACAGTGTGGTGGTAGCAGTGATGGAGTAAACCACTGCCCTGGTCTGAAGCTCTTACTTCACATCATAGATGAAGCCCATGAAAGCAATTTTCTTCAGCATAGACCCTCCTTTTGCCCTGCTGCCAGTAACCTCATCTGCCAAGGGCTTTTCTGAGTTGTCTGTAAGGAAGAGCTGGACCTTACTCAATGTCATTAAAACCACGTAGTCCTGAACCCCAGAACCGTAACACAGTTGTGAACATCACCACTGTCTGTCCCCCTTTACAGGTGGTGGGGAGCGATGTCAACACCAGCGTCCTTAAAAGTTTGTTCTGTGCTGCTGGCGCCCGGGGAGCGGCTGGCACCCCGAGGGATGTCGGGGCTGAGGAAGGCAGGCAGACAGCATCCCTGTTGATTAAAGTGGAGCTGCTTGTGCTACAACGTGGGGCCTTTGGAAGCAGTTCTGTAAAGTGAAGTGCTGAGATGCTGGTCACAGTGACTCGTAGGTTTCTAGCCCCGTGTAATTGTAATTGAGGAATTACTCGACTGTAGTTTGTGTGGACTGGGCTTGCGTTGGCACAAGGTTTTAAGCTTCAGATGCACTTTGGTTGCTGAATTTGACAGTTCTGCAAATTGCTGTCAGCTTGCAAGGGTATTTTGTGCACAAACATGCTAGTCAGTAATCAAACTGTTTTGCAAAAGAATGCACTAATTAAGTCTAGATTTGTTATCCTACTTGAAGTTGCAGAATTGCTGTCATATTTTTTTGCTTTCCGTTGGCAAAAAATGCTGATAGAAACTTTTGATTCACACCATACCTGCCTCATTTGTGTCAGTCAAGAAGAGAAAAGGGGGGTTACTCACTACTTCGTTATCTGCAAAGTAAATAAAAATACTTCAACCATTTGCTGAGTTCCAATTAGCTGATTGCTATGAATGATCTTCTTTAAAGGAATGCTGTTTTACCTATCTGCTCATACAAAGGTTTGATTTTGAATGTCTTGTGAAAAGGATTCTCTTTGTCTTGATTGATGTCAAGAATAAAAGCGTGATGGTAATATCCCTTTGAAAGCTATTGTATTGTCAGCTCTGGCTGACAGCAGGAGGCCCTCCTAGTGCTATAGATTAGCGCTGTGAAAACACTGACATTTTCTTTGTTATATTGCTGTTGTTCTGCTTGCAAAGTCAATTATACAATGTCGGAGCTCAGTTACAGAGTTGACTGTGGAAGTAACAATGTCTTTCATACTTGTCTTAAAGATATAATTTTCCTTTTTTTCCCAGTTGATAGAGAAGAACCTGAAGGTACTGGAACAGTACATTCTACAAATTAAATTTTGACAAGTATAATCATAATTGCCAAATACTAGAGACTTGTGCGATTATCCTTTAATTTTACAGTTCATTCAAGTTTCTGTGGAATTTTATTGATACAGTGAAAGCAGCAGCTAAAATTGATAAAACTCATATCAAATAAGATTACGTTCTTGATTGTTCTTTATCAAGTGTAGCTTTTGGGGGATTAGGAATAATTGGAGATGTTGGTGTTTCATTGTGGGGCTGGTGCCCTGAGAGCGTTTGAATCCATGCAGTATACCGAGCACTGCCTTCAGGGATTAGCCTGCAGTTTTTAATTTTTGCCTGTGTATTTTGCTACAAGCCTAGCAGCGTTCTCCCCTGAACTCCACAAGTCCCATTTTCCTGCCTTTCTCTCCCTCTGGTATGCTTTCCTGGACGGGATCTGGGTGGTATTTAACTGGTTTTACTGATTGAAACTCCTGCCTGTGTGCAAACGCCTTTTAATTGTGCCTTGTTCCCATTGGTCTTGGTGAATATAATGAATAAGTGTGGCCCAAAATAAAAAAGAGTGAGAAAGGTAATACAAAAGGTTTAAATATGGCCGAGGAGAAAACAGAAATGTCTTATTTTTAGTGATGCTACGTCTAAAGCCATCAATAAAAACAACTGCCTTGTAGTGGCTCTCAGGGAACGCCTCCTCTTTTTTTCTTGAAAAATATTTGCGTATAATCAGTGCAAGTTAAAGAACATCATTCACTGCTGAATTGCTTCAGATGACACGTGCAAAAAAATTATCAGAGAGCTCTTGTTAGGATGTTAATTGTAGGATTTCTAAATTACTATTATAAACTAATAGAGTAACAAAAGATTCCACAGTTACCAGTAATTTGTCAGGATTTATTTTGTTTTTCTTCAATAATTGAAAATTAATGTCTTGAAGTGAAAGCAGATGTTCATGCCATCCTCTGAATTGGATATAAAAATGATGTTTTGTAGATGCGTTAAGCTTGTGTAAATACAAGTTGTCTTATCATAGATGGGGCTTTGGCTTGGGTTTATTTACTGTTTGGTGCCAAATTAACTTTTAGGTTAAACCTGGGTAAGCGGTTTCAGCCTGGTTAAATTAACTAAGCCAAGTGCTTGGAGTGGCACTCGATGACCAAGTTATTATAGTAAATGTTTTAAAAAACCTACTGTACCTGCTGGCTCTGTGAATGATGACATTTTCTCATACTATAGAATTAATATTTCTGTTTTGATAAATGCGCTCTTAATTGTTTACTTGGTTATTGTTACCGCACTGGTTAATTTCTATCTTCTCTCCCAGTTCCAATTTGTGAAATCAGTTTTAGTTCATTACAACATTTGAAAAATGCAAACACTTTTTTGGGAAAAAGAAATAAGCTCTTGGTCTCAGGCATTAGCCTGCAATCTAAACAATAATAAATTTCTTCATGTATTATAATATTCTCTTAAACAAAAGATTATTAATTACCCACAATAATTGAACTGTCTTAAAAAAATGCCTACATCAACCCCTTATCACTCCATCAGTATTTTCCTTAAATGCCTCTGAAAAGGGATGGCTGTTATGGTCCCTTGTATCCTAGTAGATGTGCTGGAGTAGTGAAATACTAATAATATAAAACCTATTACAGACTCCTGCTAAATTTTGACTGACAAATGATGGCGGAGGGGAGGGCTGGTTCTGGTGTGTGCATTGGTGGACGCGACCTCGGAGGGTGCAGGTGGGAGCTGGAGGCAAGTGAGGACCAGCTCCAAGCTCTCCGTAGCGCATGCATTTGTTCAATGTACTTGTAGAGCTCAGAAGTAGATTCTTGTGCATCTTCTTTCCTGATGTCCGTTAGTAAATGCAGGGAAGCTGGTTCCTTGTTCTCTTAGGCAAATTCTGGTGGTTTGTCAGAGTTGCTTTATTCTAGGGGGCAGAAAGATGTGCAGAGACTAAATGGTCTCTTGTGACATTTCCAGCTACAGAAGGCTCGAGCTTCGACCTCTTGCAATGGTTTGTTTTCTAAAATGCAAACAAAGGGACCCGATGGGGTTCGAAACTGGGTGATGCCGTTCGGAATGGGCTCACAAATCTCGTTGCGGTACAGTGAATTGGTGTATGGCATTAGCTTTCCACTGTATGACTTATTTCGGATAGCACTGCAATACCCATCTGAATCTAGCGATAAGTAGCTTCATTATATTGTTTGCATTTGCTTAGAAAGAAAACCTTTTCCTTTCTAGCCACAGATTAGGCAACAGAAAGACCAATTTGCAGAGCTTGTAAATGCCACTTGTTAATCATATGCAGTACAATTATTAATTTTTTTTCTTTTCCCCATTGGATGTATTAAGTCAACTTTTTAGCTTTTTATGTAATTGAAATTTGCCCTTTTGTTACCTGGGCATGAATTATTTTTGAAATGCTGTCATTACCTGCCCTGCTGTGAGGTTTATCTCTTCTGTTCATCCTAATTAAATAAAACATACTGTTGTTCGCCAGTCTCGTGTTGAAGTGAATTACCTGCCTGAAGGCTCGGGCTGGTGTTGGGCACGCTTGTTGCCGCAGCAGCCGTTGACTAACACATTTACTTTTAGATTTTCATTTCAAAGGGCTCAGTTTGTGCAGTGTGACAGGTGAATGGTGAGTGCTTTACAGGACTTTCAAGAGCTGAACAAACAGTAACGGACTTATTGCTACCACAGCAGAGTGGCAAGTACAGATGTAAGGCAGCCTTTGTGGCAGAGGAGTGTTTCCTTTGCTGGATAAAGGCCACTCAGGAGACCTGAAGGGCTCGCTTGGGTATGCTGGGGGTGAAATAATCTCAGTCATGGTCTCATTTAAACCCACCCTAGCTGCGTGTTCTCCTGGGCAATTTCTAGTGGGGTTGATCTCGGCTCTCTTTGTAGCATCACCTGCAGTCATGTTCTCCTTGAGTCTGGTACTGATAACGAAGGCTGCTTCAGAAGTGTAACAGTTGGAGTTTCTTTACGCAGAAGTTATTTCCAGTTCATATTAGAGAAGGTAAACAATGCGTTTGGGTTTTAAAGCGAAGTGGAGGGAAAGGTCCCTGCTTGTAGAGAAATGGTTTGTTTAAGCCTCTGATAGTGCTACAGAAAATGGGTTGCTCACCAGTGAAATCCTGTTACAAGTAAAAGTACAAGAGTTAACAAGTCGCTGTGCTCCAGTCTCTGTTGGCTCC
Organism: Coracias cyanogaster; assembly: GCA_033124195.1. NCBI lineage: Eukaryota > Metazoa > Chordata > Aves > Coraciiformes > Coraciidae > Coracias > Coracias cyanogaster. Next base: position 37,833 of record JAVSBS010015650.1, on the reverse strand, counting down.
TGCTAGGCTCTGGGGGTTTGGTCAAATGTGGCCTAATTCTGCTTTCCAAATATTAAAAAAAAAATACACAGAGGGCAAAAAGACAAGTTCTTAATATGCATATCCTGGGAAAATCCTAAACTAGTATTTTTACCCCCTCCAGTCCCAAGGCTAATCAAAATTCCTTTGTTTCCACATCTACCATTAAAATATATGCCTCCCTTGGTTGTCTGCTGACTGTACAAGTTTAACCACTCAATCAATTGGACTCACAAAAGCTGTTACTGGGTTTACCTAGCATTTGCCTACAGGTAATTTAGAGACAAGGTTGAGGCTCTAGGCAACCTCCAGCAGGACTGGTGCTGCAATTAGCAGCTCTGCTCATTTGCTGATGCCCCTCACCTGGCTGAGATGAGGTTTTTCTGGGGCACCACCAGGTTAGCCAGCCCTCCACCCAGGGGCTGCTGGGACTTGCTTCATGTGGTGGTGAGCTGAGTGCTAACAAAGATGGTGTTAATAAAGACAGCCTTGCAGTGTGCCTGTTGAAAGGGGGTGTCTGGCGCAATGAGGGGGCAAGGCACTTCACTGGGTGAGCATCTAGGACCCACTTCTGCAGTGTTTTGGTGAGTGTGATTTTTTTCCCCTTGGCACCGATTGAAGCTGGGTTGGATGTTTAAATGTAAGCTCCCTGAATCTGCTGGAGATTAATGCTAATGGTGTTAATCAAGATTCCTGTTGATACTGGAGGATTGTGAGTAGCCCTAGGCTTGTATGAGCCATAGGGTGAAACTCTGTCTTGTTTTGGTAGCAGTATTTATTACTGGACTTATTGGAGATGGGATTTTATTTTGGTTTCTTGCATTGCAATTGAAAGAGCAAGAGAAACAGATTTGATGGGAATGGTCACTTGGCATTCAATGCTGCAAAGAGCATCTCCTGCTTCTTCTGGTTTGGTGATATTGCTGCTGGGTGGATTTCTAGGAAAGCACTGGGAAGGCTCAAGGTGTAGAAGATGCAGCAATGCTGTGGGAGCTTCCTGGTGGCACTGCAGGTACCCCAAGAGACCTGGGTTGTGTTTAACATCTGTTAATGTATGCAGGTACAGATTTACATGAGCAAAATTGACTGTGATTCTGCATCCTTTCAATCTCTTGTCCCCAAAGTTGGAAAACTAAAAAGAGGCAGGGAAAACACAGGGTAGAAGGATAAACTTAATGCTTGGGGAAACAGAAATGCTAAACAGAAAGAGATGGAAATAAAATAGGGAAACTAGGAAATCTGTTACTGGCATTTGAGTAAGGAGGGTGCCTGATGATAAAATGTGAAGTTTTGGCACAGAGGTTTACTTACCTCCAGCTGCAATGATACTATTTTTAGTTTAAAGACTGAGAGAAGGAGCAGATCTGAAAAGTGACTACAACTCCATGGAAAAGGGTATGAAAAAGCATAAGCAGAAAAGAAAACATAGAAATGTAAAACACCCGAAGTAGCTTTTCTGCTCTTAGTAACAGTGCTTTCCTGACTGGAGGAGCATATTTGTTGTGGTTTATGGTTGTTTTCTGTTTAATACAGAGAAATTTGAGGACCACTGTGATTGCAGTCATTAATTCTGGAAGTTTCAACTATTTTATGGTCATGGCAGCATTTGTGAGGATTCCTAATTGTTCAGGGTCTCAGAGAGAAGAGGCCAAACGTAGGCTTTCAACATGTCTTATACAGATGCACACCAATACATTTCATGTATGATGTGTGTTCACAGGTATGTGAAAGAGATGGTCTGAAGGAATAGGTGGTATCTTTTGTTAGACCAAGGAACATGGTTGCAAAATGCAAGGAAGTTTTTTCTGATGCACAAGCCTGCCTTCTGTTCTGAAAAAAGCAGCAGCCTTCTGGCTATTTGCTTGATGGGTAAATGCAGCTTTGCTTTAATTTACTTATTCAAGCTCTTACTCGGATTTCTCTTGCTTCATTAGATTACTCACATGAGTAAAGGTATACTGGATTATGTAGTGATGCCAAGCACGTATATTATTTATTGCTGAGTTCTGTGGATGTGTTTCAGTTGGGTAATTTGCTTGTGGCCTCCTTTATTTCTAGAAAAATGGCATTCCTTGCCCTTCATAATTTCTTTTGCTTTTACTGACCAGACTGTTCCCCCAGAGGGCATGTGGGATGTGGCAGAGTATTGAAAATACTGGGATAGAGTAGAAAAGGAGGGCTGTGTGTGAATTGCACCTTTATGTTTATGCTAGATTTCTATGGCAAAAATGTTGTGTTTCTGGCAGTAATACTTTGTGGGGAAGGTAGCAGGCAACTCTGAGTGAGGAAGTTGTTACCACAAGATGATATTTTTTATTTTAAAAGATGAAGAAGTACTTTCAGCCTAATTCTGAGCATTCTTTAGGAGAATGATTTTATATATATATATATATTTCAAAAACTATATATATATTTATATATATTAAAAAAATGAGCTGTTTTAAAATGAAACTGAGTGCTTGTCTTCAGATCTTGTACTGAGTCTCGTCTAATGCTCGTGTATGAGTACACTGATTTCTTTCATTTCAAGGGTGTTTTCTTTCCTAATTTCTTTCCTGGTTGATAACAGATAAGCAAGATTTGTTTTAAAGCTTTGATTTAGTTTATTTTTATTGCTATTTTTAGTCTTAAATAAGCACTCAGCAATTCTCAATATAAGAAAATTTTGGTAATAAACCCAAAATTAAAGATGAGGTTCTAAAACTAACCAAAAACAAATAAAAAGCCAAAGACCAATCCGCCCCCCCACCCCGAGAGATGCTTGGCAGAGCTGCGATGTGACTGGTTTCCAGTGCACAGAGGGGTGCTGCGGAGCGGGAAGCTGCCGGGCCCTGCCCACAGAGCTGCCAGGCTGCGCAGCCGGGCATCCCCGCTGCAGCGGGGGCTGCTGCTCCGGAGGCCTGGGGGCACGAACCCCCTGCCATTGGCAGAATTCAGCGGTGAGGCTGTTGGCGGCACGCAGGCACATCCCCTGCGAGCGGGGTTTGCGGGGTGCTCTGACATGCATCAGGAATTCACACAAAGACCAAATGCATATTTTCATAAAGAGTTATCTCGCTATGATTTTTTTCCTCCTTGCCAGTGGGTCTGTATTCAAAATGTGGCTCCAAAGAAAATGCACAGAAAAATGAGCTTTTAATTTGTCACCTGCTGTTGAACCACCCTGTCCTCCTTGACATGCCAAGTTGCAGATGAGGTTTTTGTATCCCAACACACGGACATCCAAGAAATGTTCTGTGTGTCTTAGCTGTCAGTGGCACAGCTGAAGACATCAGATCAGTGGCTTAAAACCTGCTGCTGCCTGATTGGCATGAGCAAAGCCAACACAGTGCAAAACCTGAGCAAACAAAAAGGCAGGTAGAGAAACTGTCTCCAGTGGCTTGGGAGGTCCTGGCTGCCTCCAGAGCTGGGGCTACTCCAAGCTTTCTGTCCGGCAATGTTGAGCAAAAAGGAAGCAAAATTGTTTCTTTGTGCTATTGCTCAGAGTGCTGTTGGAAAACTCCCTTGATGTTCATATTTTAAAAATGCAATATTTGTTCTACATACTTTATTTTGGAGAATAGCATCTTGTTTGGTTGCACATCCTATGGCCTCTTTCACCCTGCATATTTGTCCGAGCACCAGGAATGGCAGGTATCCTGGCTGATAAATGCAGCTTGTCTCCTGGTGAACCTCAGACCACCTAATGAAAGCTTACCTTGAGGTCAAAATCAAGAACTAGGAGGTATGATTTTTTTTTTTTTTATCAACAGATAGATGATGATGAGTTGAAAGAAAACTAGCCCAACTGTGGGACTGATAGGACAACTGGCTGTTCCTAGTGCCTCTCCACCCAGGAGAGCAGCTGCTGTTGTTACAGCTGCCCTGGCCAGGTAGAGCAGCTGCCCTTCACCATGGTATTGTGTGCTCATATCAGTTAGGTGGCTGAAAATTAATAATAATAGGAAATAATCCCATTTTATGTGATGGTATTGTTATACATAACCTCGTGACACTGTTCTATCTGCCTTCCTTCTCTACTGTCTTCTTCCTAATATCTATATCCTGTGAAAATGTCCATGGATTCCCTTTAGCAGCTTTGCTTTCCTCTTCACAGCATCTCCTACCTTGGAGCTTGGTAAGCTTGAGAGTGTTTTGCTTTCAGGGAATACCTGCTGGTGGGTTTTCTTCCCCAGGTGGACGCCTCTTTATTGTTCTTTCCTCCCTTGACTCTTTGCTAGTTTTGCTCCTTGCAATTATGGAGAACATAACCACAACCCTGGAGCATGTTAGCAGAGCTCCCAGAGTCAGTCATGCCTTTGGGGAGGGAAACAGGCAGGGAAGGAAGGGTCAGGACGTGGCCTGGCTGTGGGATGGTGTCCCCAGTGTCCAGCCTTGGCCACCACTCAGCTCATGGTGGGACTTGTGGAGGTGACAGCAAGGAGGAGACAGTGGAGTTGTCCCACTGCTTTGGGAAGCTGAAGGCTGTTGGTGCTCTTACTGGAGTAAATTTTTCTGCTCTTCTGTCTTTCTTACTGTTTACTGCTGACTTATCTCCATTTTCTTTTATTGGCATATCCCAACACATTTGTTTTCTTCTGAAGATTTTTTTTTTTTTTCCAATTCAATGTTGCCATGTTGGAAAAACGTACACCAGACCCTGGCTTAAATGCAGTCTGCAAGCTGGCAAGTGTTAAACCCCACTGCTCTGGAAGGGAGTGTGGCGATGGATCCTGGGTGTTTTGGGGCTGCTCTGACCTTATGCTCAGCCTGTGAAACTGTTTTGCCTCCTGGCTGCCCCGCACAGTGCAGTGGCTGTGCCCACTGCAGCACTAGGTGAGGGCTTATCTGGTGGCTTTCATTCTCCTTCTGTTTCTGGGTTCTTGTCCTGCTGCCTGCCTACCGAAGGACTCCTGGCAGCTGATTTTACCAGCCTCAGAAAAGTAACCTGTAGCTCTCTGCTGGCCATGGACGGGTCTGGTGTGTGCTGGGGCAGGGCAGAACAATCCTCTTTGGCAGCGTTTGAGCACCGTTAGTTTGAGTCAAACCTTTCTGAAAAGAGCCTCTGGGGAGGCTGAACTGTGGCTGCTCACGTGGGGTGTGGGTGTACTCTGCATCTGCAGCGGGCTGATGGGCAGGTTGCAAAACGCCTGCAGAGGTCTTAAAGAAATGACTATTGTTGAAGCAAATGCTTGAATCTGTGGCGAAGCAAAGGTTGCAAAATCATGTGAGCACAGCCTGAAGAAGTTCACTGAAGGTGATAAAGAATAGACCTAAGTTGTACAACTGCTTGCTGCTCTCTCCCATTCCTGTGAGAATTGTCTCCCAATGGAGGTGGGAGCTCTGGAGCGCTCTATGGTGTCCTGCTGTGGCAGCTGAGTGCTGCTCCTCATCCCTCTCTGGATGGGTATCCCAGCCAAGTGGGCAGCCCTGCTTTGAAAGCAATGCAAAGCAGAGATGGGGAGGTGGAGGGAGAGCATCCCTGTTGCAGGGAAGAGGGAAGGCACCGGTGGTCAGAGTTTGGCCAGTGTCTTTCACTGCTCCAGTGCTGGTGGAAGTTGCTGGCAGCTGCCTTGCACAAGGCAGCGTTGCTGGAAAATAACTTTCTTCTCTATTCTAACTTGGTGAAAATAATGCCACTGAGAAATTAGATTATGTATCTCAAGAAAATGAGACATTTGTTATTCTGCTTTTAGCTTGCACCATAAGCTGTGTCACCATGGGGTGCACGTCACCAAGTGGGTGCCACTGCTAATCCTGGCACATAAGTGCCAGCCAGTCCTCTGACAGATGCTGCTCTGTCTCCTGCACTTGGATGAGAGGAGATACGGTGGTGAATCCCAGCTCTTTTTGCTACTTTATACAGGCATTTTTCTTATGGTGAATTTTGACTATGGTTGACTCCAGTGGCACTGTGTCCCATGACCTCATGTATAGGCAGGCTCATATTTTGGAGTCGTAACTTAGCAATGACTTGTGAAGGACAAAGCCTTTGCTGCCCAAAACACCCAGTGTCCTTGGGCCTGCCCAGCTGGTGGCCAGCCTGGCCTTTAGTGTTGTGACAGTGGCTCACATTTATTTGCGTTCTTATTTAGATAATTTCTGATGTGGCAAATATCGATGGCTTTCCCTGCTTGGAAGGGCTAGCATCTCCTTCCTCCCTGTCCCCCTCCCTTGTTTGCTTATATTTACTCATAGGAAGTCAAATAATTGGCTGTTTGCCAAGAAGACAAAAAACCAACAAACAAAACCCCTGAAGCAACCACAACATCGTACCTTTCCTTGCTTTTAAAGAAAAATTTCCTTCTAAGTGTAGCTACTGATGTGGTTTGTGTTGTGTGGCTTTGTTTTGCTTTTTTTTAGTGGAAGCTTGTGATTCAATGTTAAACCAATAGCACATCACAGAATAAAATAGGGTGGTTTCTCATGTGTTTTCCTATTTATTATTAATCTTGTTCAGATCTGGGAAAACATCGTGGTGTGAAAATATGAAGAAATGTCTTGCATAAAGGAATAAAAGAGTAAGATCTTTAAGTAACTCAGTGTGCTTGTGCAACAGCATTGGGTGGGCTGCAGCCTGGGCTCTCAAACAACCTTACTTTAAAAAAAAAAAAGAGCCTTAAATTTTATAAATATTTCTGTCTCTTTTTCTCTTTTGCAGTACCTAACATACATTGTCTGTTCTGCTGTTAACTCCCTGATGCAGAATTCCTAAGTTTGGGCTAATAGAAAATTTGGAGGATTCTTCATTATCTGAACCTCTTGAGAAATACCAAATATGTTCCAGTAATTGTGGTGTAGTACAACAGGGAGTCACACTGGCAGTTTGTTGGAAAGGGTTTTTCCTGTAGTTATGAAAACCATACAACTATTAAAATCCCCAAAACTGAAACCGTTGGGATTACTCATATACTTACAGTTAAGCGCATGCCTAAAGGTAGATATATTCAGCATGCCATTTTTGACTTGCGCTTGATTCCTAGCTTGAGAATATCAGGAAAAAAAAATAATTCCTCAATCACTTTGGTCTTGCTCAGACTTTTTTTTTGTCTGTGCTTACATGGCTGTAGCATGCTGGGCTGCAGCTCACAACAGAAGCACTTAGGTTTGCTATAAAACAAATTATTGATAATAAAGAATGAAAAGTTTTCAATATAGTAAGATACTGCAGTCTGTTAGAGGAGTCTTGGAGTCAGATTTCTTCCCTCCTGCCTTTTCTTCTCCCTCTGCCACAGCTCCTTGGTGAATGTGCATGTGTCACTTACCCCCCCAATATTTTCTATCTTGGTTGCAAAGAGGGTATAACATTTGTCCCTTAGAGTAGGGTGAACTTATTAAATGTTGTTATATGCTATATAGGTAAAAGTGAAACGGAACACCAGTGTTCAGGTAACAATATTTGGGGTTGCTTTGTGGTTGTCTCATCTTCACTATTCTAGAAGACGTTTTATAGACTAGAACAGGAAAACTAGGAAGTGATGCTTGCTTTATAGCTGCAGTACAGGGGCTTCTGTCCTTGCCAGGCAATCCCTTATCGAGAAGGTGCTGGTTGCCTTGCTCTTCTTTCTGCAAGGCAGCAATAGTAACAGCTCTCTGTGCTACTTAGTTTCTCTCTTAAAAATTTCCTCTGATTAAATCCTACTTGCCTTGTACGTGACTTTCTCTTGGAAACTACCAGCATGTGCCTGTGAGTATTCTGATATCTATTGTCCTAAGTTAGTTCTTGCACCTATTCTTATGAAACCAAATGTGTTTTGTCTCTATGAAACCGACTAAACAATTTACTTTGAGCCAGAATTTGGAAATATGTGGGTTGTGGAGTATAATTAATACAAAAATATTTTTGTTGCGCTTCTTTAAAGAAAATCCATTTGCACAAGTATCAGTATGTAGGGTGATTTAATTTTAAAAACAGTCCCAGCCACTTTGTAGAAAAATATAATGCAGTACATAAACTCATTTTAGACACTACTTATTCTACCGTGTCCCATTAGTTGATGTTTACACAGCACTTTGAAAATGTAAAGCGCTATATAAGTGCTTATTATTACTACATTATTATTATTCTCCCTCTTGAAAAAAGACCCTCTAGGGAGAAGAGAGACTTGCTTTGCATTTCATCTGGAGTGCAGATCCCACAAGAAATATACCTGTTTGTTTTGGTTTTTACATTCTTCCCTCCCCACTTCCACCATTCTGGAAAAAAATGAACTATTATGTTTTAGAGATTACAAAGCTCTTATTTAGTTTGCTTGGTAACTACACCAATGAGAACATTATTTGAAGGCATATAAAAAAAAAGGCTCAAAATAGCTTTTTATTCCAATTGGTGCAGTAAAATGAATCACCACCCTGGTCTCAGCCCCCGTGGTCTGTGGGCACTGCAGAGGCACCTTGCCCAGCCTGGGCACCAAGGGATAAGCAGGAGCTGGTGCTGATGTCCTTTGGGGTCCTCCTGGCTGGCCCGTCTGCTAATGTGGGCCCAAGGACAAAAACCGCTGAGTGAAGGGAGTACAGGGACAGCGCTAGCAAAGCCTTAGAATTTATTTCCTATAGGGAGGAAGCACTACAAGTTTTTGTGCTGTATCAGAACTGTAGTTTTTCGTTGCAAAGAAAAATTAATCAATCCCTCATCTCTTTTACAGTCTTTTAACAGCAGCTTGTGTTACTGCAGGAGAACAAGATTTCAGTTTGAGTTATTTTAACCCCCTTTATCCCTTGAATCCTTATGTGAAAGACTTCTAGTGGGCAATATTAACCATTTACATCCTGGAATTTGAGAGAATTCCCTGTGCCTTTGCATTATATGCTGTGTTATACCGTGGTTGAGGCTGTAATCACAGCCGATGAAATGTGAAGCTCTTTTTGCCTGAGTACCCCTAGACTTGCATTGCCATAAGCTAGGGAAGCTGTAACCACAAGGCTCCTCAGAGTACAGTGGGGAACACCTCACTTCTCTAGTTTTACCTTTGTTACACTGCTCTCCACTGCTCTGCTTCCTGCCCAGCCCTGTGCTGGGTTTCCTGTGAGGCAGTGGCTCAGTTTCTAGCACTCCCTGCCTGTTGCTGCTGTGAGCTGCATTTTGGGAAGAGATACAGAGGAAAGAGAGAGGCCTCAAAAAAAATGTGTGGGAAGGGAGAGCCTGAAGGTGTTTACTACAGAGCATAACTTAGTTTTGTCACTGGATTCAGCCCTTGGTTATGTCATCACATGTGGCCATTAAATAATGAGGTCGCATGCAGCATTTCAGCCTGGTTTCCAGCAGAAATGGGGTTTTATGCAGCCATCTTTGTCTGTGTGCATGCACCCTTTGGTGGTGGCCCAGTCTGAGCTGATGTCCCCCAGCTGTGGCAGGAGGTGGTGGCCACTGGTAGCTGTGTTCCCAAGCCTCTACAAACAGCAAGGTGAAAGAAGGGGGGAAACCCCTGAAACTGGCTGGAAAGGCTTCAGCAAAGGCTGAGCAGCCCGTGCAGGCCAGCACTTGCAGTGCCAGTGTGGCTGTGGGAGAGGCTGCAGCACTTGGGAATGGGGATGCGGTGACAGGCTGGGCCAGTCCTGGTTGCGTTGAGAGCTCCCTTTATTCATTTCAAGTGATTAATAGCTCAGCTGTGTGGCTGGTCACGTTTCCAGGCATTGTCTAAATCAAAGGTGAAGTGTAAATGTGGTCTGATAATTTGAACCCATGTATTACGTTATTATTTTATAAAGGATTCATCAGCCTTATCAGTGCAGGTTGGATGCTTTAGTTTCAGAGAGGAGAGCAGCAGGCTGTGAGGAGGTACAGGGCAGGGATAGGGCTGGTACTGGCCAGGGGGAGCAAGGGGTGGGAAGCACTTTGTCCCTTAGGTTGCATCCCTCCTGAGGCTGCCAGCCCTGAAATTACAGCCCAGGAAATCGGCTGCGTGAGTTTTTCTGTGCTTAGCACCCAGGGATTCGTTGGTGTTGGGGAGGTAGTGGGATGAGTTGGCACAGCCTTGCATCCCTCCCAGCTTTATTCTTTTCTAAATAGCAATTAATTTAGGGGTGGAAAAGTATGTAAATTTGTATAGATTGGACACTTAAATTCAGAATGAAAACCAGTTCACTTGAGCACCCTGGGTTGTTTGATTGCAGATGAATGCCCAGAGAGTGAGACTGGAGCAGGAGTAGGTGGAAGTACTTGATATAGTTAAAGGGGACAAAAAAAATTCCACAACTTTTTTTGCCTCTTTGAGTCTGAGCCTGCCAAGTTTGTAGAAACTCTGTCAGTAAGAGCAGACTTGTTACTGAAACCTGGCTCTGGGTGATGTCCAGCACAACCCCTGGGTGATGCAGGGCACTTCCCGTATCCTGCAGCAGACTTGGTATAACTGGGAAAGCTCCAGAGAGGTCAGGTTTACCTGCTGTGCCTTAGCAAAGCTAGTTACCTGTAACAGGAGTGAAAATCATCAGACCTTTGTGCTCACCAGGTTTCCTTGTCAGCACATGTCTCTTCCAGTTGGGGTGTAATTTTCTACTTATTTTAATGACAAACACACCAAAATGGAAATGAAGATGGCAGTCATCGCCCTCACTGGTACAAATCATGGAGTACAGAAGAGGGAGTGAGCCTTGGGCCAGCCCTGTGGAATGGGGTGGATGTCACCAGTTCCCCAGTCTTCGCACCCTCCTGGAGGACAGGGGATGTCCCCGTCTCCTTGCATGCATATCAAGTAAACCTTAAACACACGCAGGCACAAAGATGCTCCAAAGACAAAATCTGTTTGTGCGATGGGAAGGGAGAGCGAGTGAATACACTGCAGAAAATAAAGCACAGCTGCCCGTTTTGGCCACCGAGCCCTGGCCATGATGGGCCACACGTGGCTGTACCCCGGGGGTCCTTGGGCTGGCTCCCGGGCTGTCCCCTGCGTCGAGCGGCCAGGCAGCCCGGGGCTGGGCAGATGGCTCCTCCGGGCCTGGGGCCCCGCTCTTCTGGGAGCCAGCCCCGCTGAGCCTGCAACAACAGCAACCCGGGAGCTGGGCAGATGGTCTACTGGCGGGGCCAGGGTAATTGCATCAGCTGGTTACTTCTGCAGCCAGCAGAGCCTCCGATTTGTACCGCTCCGAAATGATCCTCTGGTTTTGGTGTGTTTCCCCCCGCCCCCCCTTTCTATTTTTTCCTCCCTGCCTTGTTTAAATTTATGTATTTCTGGTGAGGGGTGGGGTGAGGCTGGGGGAGACCATCTGCTGGAGGGGGCTGATGGTGGGTCAGAGGAGCCTGTAGCAGACAGACCCCTGAATGGGCGAGGGGACTGTGATGGCCTTCTGCTTCTGCACCGTGTTGCTCAGAGGACGTTGCGAAGAGAAGAGCTGGACCAGTACATACCTTTCCAGCCTTGGCGGTGCACTGCAGTCTCAGTTCCCGTGGGATATGTACGCCAGCCTCCACCTACATTGCTCCACATCCCTGACAGCGCACCAGCCCGAGAGCTGCATAATGCAGCAGAGCCCCTCAGGTCCGTGTCCGTGCCTCCCCTCCCTGGGTCCCTACCTCGGCGCCGCTGCTGCGGGAGGGCTGCCGAGTGTCAGCCGGTGGCTTCTGGGGCTGCTGTGCAGCGCTGGCTCGCCTGCCACCCTCGCTCCTCCTTTTGGGCTCTTGTTACTGAGACAAAAGACCTGTTTGTGCCTACCAGGATCTCTTCTGTTCATGGGGATTGCTGACAGGCATGGGCTCAGCTGACTTCATAAGCTGCAAAATATTTATGGAGGATAGGCAGAGGTCCCCTGGAGATGGCTGGTGTCCCCCTGGTTGGTTCAGTGCTCCCGTGCGTCTTGCTCTGGGCTCAATGGGGAATGGGCCAGGAGTGGTGAAGTGCTGCCTGCTGTTTGCTTGGGTTTATTCGCTCTGGTTTTAGCTCTCAGCGTGGCACAGGTAGTTGCAGTAGGGCTGATCTCAACTGGCTGCTGACCCAGAGGTCCTATAATCCCTAATAGTAGTAGGATTAGATTTTGTCCAGCCAAGTCTCCTTTCCTTTCCCTTTTTATTTTCTTTCCCTTTGCAATACTTTACACCCCAGCTGACATACAGTCTGCCTCCTGCCTCAGCCCTTGCCTGATTACTCTGACTCCTGAGAAAGACTTGCCCTTCTTTTGGGAGAAGCTTGTCAACCTGAGCTTCTCCTTTGTTCCGTCCTCCCTGTCCCTTTGCCCCTTTCTGTGCACAAGATTGATTTTGCTGCTGTGAGCCTGTTTCCACCCCCCCACATTAGGCAGATGAGATCTCTCATCTCCTTTCTGGGTGCACAACCTATTTCTGTGATGGTAATTTTGGGACTTTGGTTTGTACCCATCTCTCAGACTTTTCCACTGGCGTGAATTCTGCAAAACTTCCCGAGTTCAGCTGGCTGTGGTGTGACACTGCTAGTCCTGAGCTTCCCGTTACACCTTCTGAGAGCGATGGGATGTATGGGTGCACTAAGTTCTTAAAGCAGTGGATAAAGTCCAGCTTTATGATTGGAGAGGGACTGCCCAAACTCTGCACAGCTTCAGCACTGTGGCGCGTTCGGTTAGTGATGTCATGATACCAATTTGAAAATGTTATGTTGTCCGATTCTGTGCAAGTCTCTTTATCTGCTGCAAGCTCCAAATACGCAGCTGCTGGTGTTTAAGCAAAACTTTGCAAATCTCCCACTGGGCTCTTCAGGATCAGTTCTTGTGTAGCTTTATTTTTTCTTTAGAAATTGTAGGTGTGCATAATTATATGTATTTTTGAAAGCTCTAACTATGCCTCATTTAAACTTCTGCAAACATCTTTGTGAGGCCAATTAAATGCCTGCAGAAGAAAACGATCAAAAAATGAAATGGGGAAATGTGCATTTACCCAGATAGAGCTTGCAAGCCAAGCAAAATGTTATGTTAGCCCAACAAATGGGTTATTCAAGCAAAGATCTACAAAGACAAACATGGTAGAGTCAAGTGAGTTTGGAAGCAATATGGCATGTGACCCTCTCAAGTTCAGTTATCAAGATTGCACAGGTTGAGGAGATGCAGCTGATTTAAGGTCCACTTGAAAATAGCATTGGAAGGATGCAGAAAAAAGCGGTCTGAGCTGTATTACTCAGGTAGTCTTTCCCAAAATTCAGTTTGAGATCTGAACCTCTGCACCGCTGGTTTCTTTCATTTGCATGTATTGACCTCGGTATTGTAAAAGAAGGCAGCAGCAATGGTGTCAGTGCAGCTCAGCAAGTGGGAGGAATGTGTTATCGTACCCTCAGAAGGCACTGGGCAGGGTATTTTCTTTGGTCGCTCCTGTCCAGCTCTGGGAAGAAGGGCGTGCGAGCGGCTCCTGCCTGTCCTGTGCCGCATGGGGCTCAGTGTCACGTCCAGCCCAGGGCTGGCACCGGCAGGAAGGTGCTGGGCCTTAGGGCAACATGGATGGTTTTGGAGAGGAGCGGCACAAATGCAGTCACAGGCTTAACACCTGAACTGTGTTTCAAGGAACTAATTCTGCTGCATTGAATTTAATTCCCTTCAAACTTAAAAGCAAAACCCATAAGTAACTGGATTGGGCCCAGTGCGCTTGCAGCCCCTGCTGCTGCTGATCAAAAGCAGTACTTGGTTTCTAATTTGATTTTGTTTTTAAGTAGTTTAAAACAAGAGGAAACTGTCACATCCTGAGTGACATCCTTTGTGCTACGGCAGCATTCTTGCTGCTCAGTGATCAGAATTTCAGCCAAGGGAATAAAATCCAATCCATGTAAAAATGTACTTCTGTTGTGAAAATCTTGTAGTATTGCACAAGCTATTTTCTGATGGCAAAACACAAATCTAAAATCTATATCCCAGCAAACAAAAAGATTAATTAAATTAGTTGTCTGGAGGAAATACAGAGGACACAGAGTTATTGATTTGATTTTAGTAAACTTGTTTTAATATGCAAGATTACGTTTTGAATACTTGAAATTATCACAGTGTTTCACAGTGCCGTTAATTATTTCTCAAATTGTGTTTTGTTCAAGACCGCTGATTTGGTATCTGCCGCTGCCCAACTGCTGACATGCTTTCTTCTGTTCAAAGTGCCTCTGACTCCAAGGAGCTCTTGACTGCCTGGGCCATCCAGCCCCACCAAGCACCTTTGGGTGCTTCTAGTTTTGAATTGCTTATTTGGCTTGGTGTTGTTCCTGGAGGGTTTGGGCAAATGCCTGCCCTGGGCAGCTCTGCTGCTGCATGTCCTAGGGCAGGGGGTTCCACTGAGCATCTCCCAAGGGACAGCAGCAAACTTCCTGCTAGTTTCACCCAAGAGCATGGTGATTTTTTTTTTTTTTTTTTTTAGCAGCCATCTGCTGCACCCAGCTTCTTTGGCTTGGGGAGATTGGACGGCTGGCTCCCAAAGTGGCTGCAGGGGAGAATGTCCACAACTTGCTCCCCTGCCTGTCTGCGAGGGCGGTGGGGCTGGCAGGGTGGCCAGCCAGGTGGGAGGTGGTGGCACGCCATGCCTTCTATCTTTGTGCACCACAGGGGGAAAATCTGCCCAGCAGCCTCATTTGCTCATTCTTACATGGTGCGAGTGGCCAAACTGGCAGCGGGGGAACAAATGGAAGTTTGGGTATCTTGGCAAAACACTATGCGACCTACAAAACATGCCCTTACTGCATGCCAAGCTCTTCCCCAGAGCCAGGGAGAGGTGTTCAGCCCTGATGGTGCCTGTGCCGCATCGCTGCCGGGTGTAAAGCAAGGAGGACCTTGGCCATAGGGGACATGCTTGCCCTGCAGCAGTTCCTGATGTCCCTGGCCCTCAGCTGCCTGCAGCACCCCTGCATGCAGGGCTCAGCTGGGCTGGAGGCACAGGGAGGGACTTATTTCCCTGATACATGTGAGCATGTGAGACCAAAGTGTTGATTTAAACAATACTGACCTAAAAAGAGCAAGTTTTAATAAATGTAGCATGTTTTACAAACTCTGTAGTTGTGCTTGGTACTGCTGGAGCCTGATGTGCTGGCTTTGGCTGCAGCACTTGTGTAGACCATGAGCGGCCTTCAGCACCTCCATGTGAACCCTGCCTAAGGAAGGAGAGGCACCAACCAAAATTAATTCAGCTCTGCCCACAGCATCAGGGAGTGATTTACTCCCATGTTTAGTGTTTGGAAGTTGTTGAGGTTTAGGGTCAGTCTACCAAACCAGAATAGAAGTCAAACTTCTTGAAGATAGATGTGTTGACTACTCTCCTTAGCTAATTTATCAGCTTTTACACCTTAATGGATATATTCAGGTTTATGTTTGTGTTGCTGCTGGAAAGTTGGCAGCATAGTTAATTTTTCTGTTTTATACTCGACATTAAACTGCTGAGCGCCTTAAAACACCTGGAGAATACAAAACAGTCTTTTAGGTATATGCTTAACACTGTTTATTGTGATTAAAAAAAGCAATGAAAGTAAAGAGGAAGACATTGCCCTTTTGGGTACTGATACCCACATTAATATGGACATGGATGAGTGTCTCTTAGCCCATAATAAATGCTGCTGTGTATTGGCTGGGGTTGTGCATGGTGAGGTTGGTCGCATGCTATGGATGCGAATACTCAGGCGAGGAAGGATGGGAAGGCGGGATGCTGGGTGGTCCTGCTGTCTGGTGGCTGTCCCCCACCGCACCCCCTGCCCATTGCAGACAGGATCATATGGCTGCTCCTGCCCTGGTACTGCAGCACTGGGCTCTTTCTTCCCGCATTCTGGGTTCAGCACAGCAAGGACTGCCTGCTGGGGAGCAAGGAAGGGTGATTTCTTTAAGGCTGCAAACATGGCTGGTTGTAGCTGGGTATTTTCGTTCTTTTTCCTCCATTAAAAGTGTAAATATTTAGCAAGGATAAGGTGGGAAGTCACTTGAAACAATGTTGCAACTCTCGAAGCACAATATTGTTGTTTTTGAAGCCTTCAGTTGTCAAAACAAGGCAATGCAGAAAAATCTGTCTGCCCCAGATGACCATCCTGCCTTGCCACAGTGACACGCAAACTCCCAGCTGTAAATTGGGGTGAAAATTTATCTTTCAGCCAGCTCCAGCTTCTCCCTGGCAGGACCCACAGTATCCAGCAGCCATTGCTCTTGAAAAGCAGTCTATTTAGCCAGGAATTACTTCAATTTTTAAGAAGTATTAGTTGACAGTGTAAAACCTGATTGCCAAATCAAGTTAAATAGATCCCCAGGTCAGATGCTCTCTGCTAAAAGTAGAGAGGTTGCAGAGAGGTTGTACATTCTTATAGACATAATTATGCTGTGTCTGAAATATTACACTGAAGGTGCACAACTGCACATGAATCTGTGCTATAGAATCATTCAGGTTGGAAAAGACCCTTGGGATCGAGTCCAACCATCAACCCTACTCTACAAGTTCTCCCCTGAACCATATCCCCCGACACCACATCTGAACAACCCTTAAACACATCCAGGGATCATGATTCAACCACCTCCCTGGGCAGCCTATTCCAGTATCTGACTACTCTTTCTGTGGAAAAATATTTTCCTAATGTCCAATCTAAACCTACCCTGTTGCAGCTTGAAGCCATTTCGTCTTGTTCTATTGCTAACTACCTGCGAGGAGACCAGCACCAACCTCTTTACAATGTACTTTCAGATAATTGTAGAGTGATGAGGTCTCCCCTTAGCCTCCTCTTCCTCAGACTAAAGAGTTCCAGCTCTTTCAGTTGCTCTTCATAAGGTTTATTGTCCAGGTGCTTCACCAGCTTCATTGCCCTCCTCTACTCCAATACCTCGATACCTCTCTTGTATTGAGGTGCCCCAAACTGGACACAATACTCAAGGTGTGGCCTCACCGGTGCTGAGTCCAGGGGCACAATCACCTCCCTACTTCTGCTGGTCACGCTATTTCTAATAGAAGCCAGGATGCCATTGGCTTTCTTGGCCACCTGAGCACACTGCTGGCTCCTATTCAGCCTCCTGTCAATTAGAGCCCCCAGGTTCTAGTGTATTAGAAAAGGGGAAAAAAACCCAAACCAAATCAAAATAGAGAGAAAATGAATATGACTGAACAGACTATCTAAAATAAAGGCATACTATGTCTCACAGAAGAATATCATCCACATATCGAGAGATTAGTATGTGAATATATTCACAGTCTACTCCCAGTTCTCAGGAAAAGGCTCCCCTTCTTCAGATACCACAGAATGCACAAATAAACACATCCAGGCACTGGCTTATGGTTAGAAGCCAAGATAATGAACAACAGAAAATAAGTCAGTTTTACAGATTTTAGGGTAGCACACATCAAGCAGCGTTGTTTTACAGAACTGAAGTCCTGAAACCACCCAAATGAAGATATGAAAGACACAAAAGATCTGCTTTATACCAAAGAGAAAAGGTGAACTTACACAGTGAGCAAATAAGCGTATATTTTCCTACAATATATCCAGGTAAATAAATACTGAGGAGAAAAGTGCTAGTAAACATCTGAGACCAACCATATGCCATTGTACCAAAAAAAGCAGATGAACATTTTATTTCAAATTCAGCATTTCAACTATTAATTTCCTCTTCAAAGGATACAGAGCTCATAATAGCTCTTTGGAGATAACATAGAAGTCCGCAGCTCACCAAGCATGTTGGAAGCATGTTTCAGAGCATCCATGAGCTTATTTTTGTCCTTTAGAGGAAGAAAGAGAAAATAGTCTGTAAGAAATAATACTAGGAGACTGCAGTATTTTAGAATACTACACTTTCAACTTTTAAAAAAAGCATGCAAAGATTTAAGTAAACATCAGGAAAGCGGTAATTCTAATAAAATCAAGTGATTTAGAATCTAGCTTGTACTGCATTGCCCATCCTAATCAAGTGGAACATTATACCTGAAGGTGGTAAGAAGACATATCTGAAGTCAGTATTACAGTTTATTAACTGTAGCTCTAACAGTACAAAAAAAAAAAAAAGAAAATTTTGCTTATGCAGAAATCTCCACCCATCACTTAGATTCCATCCAGCAAGCAAACTAGAACGGATTTCCCCCACACCCATCCAATCTGGTCTGTTTTGCTCAGCGCTCATGAAGAAACCTCTAACAGACAGAGGATACACACTGCCAGCAGACCACTGTTAGAATCAGACTCCTCTTCCCCTACTTCTCACCCAAGAAGACCACCTTGCTGAAAGCCACAGTTTATTAGGCTGCATATAACTTACACTTTGGATGCATATAGTCACCTGGCATCACACGATACAAGACAAACTTCTAATCTACCACCTACACATACTTGTTCAATGCAGCAGCATTAAGTTTTTGGGGGAGAACAGAAGGAACTGTGTGATCCACTAGGTATATTGTCACTCAGTCACAGATAGCAGTGAGAAGCTCAGCTGCAGCTACTACAAAAACTTCAAAAGCATTCCACAGAGTATAAAACTGGAAGAGGTGTTATTCTTCTTGCTACTGTCATTTGGCTCCAAGGTTAGCTTGACTAACCACATGAAAATATATGGGGATACTTAAGTTTTCATTGCAACTTTAAGCAGTTTCTCCAAATAAAAATAGGCTTCTCAAACACAATAAAACAAAGCACTATGATATCATCTGCCTGCATTTGCTACAACTTCCAGATAAAGATCTCGGGACAACCTTAGCCAGTGGTGTTTCCCAGTCACAGAAGAATTTGTGCATCACTCTACAGTTAATCACTACAAAACTCATCCTGTGCAGCAGGTAATTCACTATTAGCCTCACCATCTGTGGTTTATGCTAAGAAAAGACTACGTGGTAAACCAGTATGCTGAACACAAACAAGAATAGATTTTCCATCATATAGTTCCACATAAGAATCTGAGCTATAAACTTCTGATACCAAATGGTAGGCTTATTCTCACTTTAGGCTTACTTAAATGCAAGCACATAAATTATAAAGGTCCATCTTTATAATTTAACTTGTCAAATACTGGAGCAAAATAAGGAAGGCACTTTCAAAGAATATTCAAGGCTCACTTTCATTGAGTAGCTACAAGGCCTCTGGCAGAAAGATGCATAAAGGGTTAATTTTCCTCACAGCACTAGGGGTTAGTATTGATTTACCATTTTACTCAAAGCAGACAAGAAGCTTCACTGCATTTAAAAGTCAAATTCTTACCAAGCATCTCTTCATCTGGAAGGACTGCACCTTCACAGCCTGAATTGCTTCATCCAGGAGTTTTTCCTGCTCATCCTGAGGAGATTGCTGTGTTGTTGGCTGGAAGTAAAAAAACAAAACCCAAAAAACCCCAGAGAAGTCAATTATTTTTGTGAAGCTGTTTATGACTTGATTCAAACTTTGTTCCCATAGTTTAGAACACAGTGCAAGTGACAATGCAGCCTGACCACTCAGTTGTCAGAAATAGCTGTGTGAGACGTAAGGGAGAAAGTTCCCAGTATTCTGCAAAAACCCGAGGGCAGGGAGGAGATGACTATGGGCAGCCTGTGAGCACCATTGCTTCTTGGAGTGCAAAGCCATGGGGACAGAACAGGGTGAGCTTTCCCCTTCTAACATTCAGAGGTCAAGAATCCAGTGCAAGAAAAAGCTTCAAGAGAATGCAAAGGTATCACTATGCTGAGAGGAAGCATAGTTATCTCTTTCCACAGAGCTTCAACGCATTGTCTACACTGCGCATGTTGCAACTGTGCAGATGCTTACCTGTACTCACAAGTTCTCAATTATCTGCTACCTGAGCCACACAACTTTATTAAGGACAGATTTCAGATAAGCAAAGGATCCAGTACAGTCAGTGCTTTCTAGGAAGTAGAAGCAACTTTCAGAAGGCGATAGAAAACTGAAGAGAAGCAGCAACTCTTCATGTCCCCTACCTGTCCCAGTGAGCCTCTTCCTCTTACCTCACCTCAAAGAGGCACATTCCAAGCCTTCAGCTCAAGCTTTCAACATCTTTCACCTTTTCAAGGATCATACTGCATTTCCTTATATTACTTACATCCACTGCTTACAACTTTAGATTTCCCCCAACCCAGCTATAAGACTAATACTGCAGCTGCTCTCTGACCTCCACCACATTCATGAGATTAGTTTCTATGAACATCTTTAAATTATCCTCTAAGATGTCTAAATGTACTTAGATCAGAATCCCTAATGCTCTCCCCACCTGCAACCTGTCTTCCTCTGAACACCTTACAAGGAAACACCACCACACACCTATTGTTTAGGCCCAGTCTTCAATCTCATCAGAGCCTCCCAGCCTCTCCCAGTCTTGCAGGCTTTTTTTCCAGATGGCCTCTCTGAAATATTGACAGAGATAAAAGCACTGATGCCATGCCCCAATTACATCTTCTCTAGTCTTGACGAATACCATGTACACAGTGCTTTGCACAGCAGGCTCTCCAAGCCTGCAGCTTCAGTAAATTCTCAACTATTTATGCTTGCTCCCCTCATTCATTGTGTTCAGAAGATTCCTGGTCTCCTCTTATTAACTAAATCTCAGGAACAAGCTAGCAGGCCGTGAATTACATCATCCTAATGTTCTTAGAAACAGTATCTTCAGTACCAACTCCTCCACACACCCCATGCTTGGAGTCCCCATAAGTATCTTTCAAGGACAGATTAAAATTGGGGTCTTCATTAAAATAAAGAGGTCTTAGTTTAACAGCAACTTAATGGTTACAGAGCACTGCAGTCATGGCACACCCCTGCTTTCTCCCATATTTAACTGGGTTCTCCCTAAGAAGAGTCACAGAATTTATCTCCCCCTTGTTCTCCCCACTATCCTTTTCCATATACAGAAAACAGTCAGTGCCAAATAACACTGTTGTTGCCTTGATCACACCCAAACAGGTGGTGAAACTCTGCCCTTGAAGGTTTGCAGTCACTCAGCTAGACAAACCAAGGCTGATCTGATCTAACGTTGATAATTCTGCTTCAAGCAGGAGGCTGAGATAAAGGTTCCTTCCAATCAACACTTCTATGACTCAGTGTGCCTCAGTAATATTCAAATGATGTACAATAACTAATTGACAACTGTGTTTAGTCAGCAGAAAAAAACCCCACCTCTGCTAATTTGACTGACTGCACCTCTTAAAAAGCTCGCTCTCATTACTCACATACAGTTCAGGTCTTCAAAAAAAAAAACCAAAACAATGTAAGCATTAAGGCAAAAGTAGTATGCATGGCTAGATGACTCTGCTTCCCAGGCAATTCAATAGCTACAAACTCTACTAAACCTCTAGCTATGAAGCAACCACATCCTGCCAGCAGAGCTTTGCCGTTAATTGCTAAGCTTAATTTACTCCATGACAGATAGGACTTTCAAGGAACAGAAAATGAGTGCTGGGACTACCATGCAGCAATTCAAATCCAAACATGCAACAGACTCGCTGAATTATGTCTATGCCAGAACATTTGTCACACTCTGCAGTCCCCTAAACCCGTACAAGTGCTCTAGAGAAGATACATCACTACTGAGCTGAACGCCACGTGCTCTAACCACATCAAAACCCTCTGTATTAAAGCACAGCTAGAAACAGTGCAATAATTTTAATATTAACCACAACTTCCTAAACCCCCCTCTCCTAACAGGCATTAAGCTTACACAGCTGCCAGTCCTGCTCTTCCACCCCCAGTTGTTCAAGGGGCCATGTAGTGCTGGAGGAGCTGTTTAAGCTGTAAAGCATCACGTAAGCTGGGCTAGCCCAGCTGATGATGAGTTTACCATTCACCTAGTTCACCCTACAGCCACATAAAGCACTTCCAGTAGGACTGTCAAAAGAAGGGCTTTTCACAGAATCACAGAACTGCCTAGATTAGAGAAGACCTTTAAGATCATCAAGTCCAATCATTAACCTAACACTGCCAAGTCTTGACTAAACCATATCGCTAAGCACTAAGTCTATATGTCTTTTAAACACCTCCAGGGATGGGGCCTCCACCATTGTCCTGGGCAACCGGTACCAATGCCTGACAACCCCTTTAACAGCAACACCAAGTTGAAACACTTAATACTTGCTTCAGCCCCAGGAAGTGGTTGACAGAGTGCACGAGCATCACTTTCCTTATTTTTGGTGTGAAAACCACTGGTTAAAGCATAACAGCTACCATGAGTTTGAGGCTATGCTCTACATGATACCAATAATGATCTCATCAGAAATCTCTCACTGAAGGCACATGCTTTCTTATGCAAATTTAACCACTGTCTTTTAGCAATAGTTGGGGAAATAGTTCCAGAGCCTTGTTCTGCCAGACCTAGCTTTCCAGTTTATAATGAACCTGAGTCAACTTCACACCAAAATGTCTGCACCAACAAAAGACATGGGCAATACTTCCATTTCTGCTCTAAATTTGAGCACCAAGGTCCCACGCTATTCAACATTGGGACTATACCAAGTACACGACCGAATTAAAAGGCAGAAGCATTTCCGTAATACCACAAAAGATTAACTTTTTTCCTTCTGTGTCTCCCGAATATTGAGAGTAAAATTACTTTCATATCTGTTCAGATTTTAAGACTGAGAGGGCGACTGGTCTAAACAAAGATGTCTTTACTGCAAGGGTACTGCACATCATGTCTAAAGAAAAAAAATCTTCGCATTTTACACTTGCACAAGGTAGGGAGATAACCTACTACTGACTGTCAGAAGCATACAATGGATGCAGCCTGAGGTGGTGTTTGCAGCGGCTTTATTTCTTTAATTAAGAGCAAACATCTTAACAGCAGCACCAGCAAAAATGTTCCAACTCTTTCTTACTTTTCAAAGTCTGCATATTTATCAGCTTACCCTTTTCTTTCTACTTCAGGAAGCAAGCTACTTTCAATTTCAGAACTATAGAGGTTTCCACACACAATCTGGTTATTAATCAAGTGATACACAAGATCACATCAAGATGCACATATCCTGATATATATACTTGAATTTAGAGGCAGTTGTAGCAAAAAGCAAATGAAGTAAAGAGAACAGAGCAAAAGCCTACGAGTGACAGGGTACACAAACTGGAAACCAGTTCCTCTGTCAGACACAATACTGAATAAAGCTGTTTATGCTCTGCATCTTCCACTTCAAATTAGGAACCCAGTAACACAGGATTGTATTTTTGAGTGTCATTTCATAAAAAAAGGCAACTCTGCTGCGGAGTCCTACATCAGTCTACAAATAAGAATCCTGAGTTTTTGAAGTGGAAGATGCTTTGACACTGGAGAAAAACACTAGTACTCTGTACCCAAGGCACAGTGTTCTGCCTTGACAACAACACGGACAATACCATATAAACTCCTGCATGAACACAAGCAATTATGCAGCCATTTAGACTTTAGAAGTGCCTGAGACTTACCCCCATTAGATACACTGCAAATGAAGAAAAAAGGAGAGTTGATGTGAACACAATTTTCTGCTGTACTTGTTCCCTAACCTTTTTTCCCCCTGAAGACACAAGCAAGCGAGCAGTGCTGAAGGGACAGAAAACTGCCTCTGCCAGGCGCCCTATGAGTTTCTGTACCAGAGACCGTAGCCTTTTCCTAGCTTTGAAGGAAGAACTATCATAAGCTACCACATGCAAGTTACAGAAGTCACAACACAGCTGCTGAATTCAGCAGGGGGTGCAAAGAGCCGGCTTTTGCAGAGGGAAGATGGGGGGCTGGTGTGCATTTTTTTTTTTTTCTTTATTTCAGCTTTTGTTGCTTTGGTTTCTTTTTAAAATAAAAGCTAGTTAATGGTAAGTTACCCTGGAAAAAAACATTTTTTTTAAACCCCAAACTTGGTTGGAAGCATCCTACTGCCTGACTCTTCAGAGTGGGTAATAAAAGTTACACATGCAGATAACAATAAGGGAAGTCTGTTATCGCAGCAGCAAATATTATTCTGGACCATGTTCATCCTCATCATAGCAACTACTCTTGAACACACAAAGCTAACATTACATCTATTGTGCACAATTTAGTTATTATTTTCTAACACTCAGCTCCACAGGAGGACTTCTCAAAATTCACACTTAGTTTCATACTTGACACATAGCTGCACTCTGGATGGAGATGCTAATTATTTTGGGTCAATGTGTTGACTACTTAAGATGCTCATTCTACTTAAAAATCTGGTAACTTGCAGTATTCAAGAGAAAGAATTACATAGCACTGAAATACAGCAAAAATTCAAGGCAATTTTGTGGAGCCTACCAAACACCTTGCATTCTGGTGATACTTAAGGTATCTTAAGCTGGATGCAGAGTATAAATAATACAAAGTAGAAGGTTTTGCTTCTTTTCCATTCTAAAGTGCATTTTCATCTAGTTTCCAAATGATTAAGTACTTCTCTTTAGATAACTGATGTGCTTACAGCCTATTCCACATAGGTCTTTTCCTTCTGTTTGCTCACATGCTTGTGCTTAGTACCACAATGAATGAGATCTACCCCAAGAGGTTTTTCTGCCTCCTCCTGGCTGGATTTTATTAGGCCTACCTACTAACCAGTCACCACTGAGACATCGAAAATGAATGCTACGCAAGACAGAAGATGGGTTAGCTACAGAAGCAGATCGGGACAACTGCCAGCCTACAGATGAAGCCTGGGTGCACACAGTGCACTCCGATAAAAGTCACGAAGCTGCTTGGAATTAACAAAAAATGCATAGGCATTTTATACCATACAGGAAGTATTACTCAGCATTACTAAAGGCAATTCCAGAATTTCTATTATACTTCACAGTATAGGAGCTCAAAGATGAGCCAGAGAGAAGAAAACATTTTTCATGTTTAAATTGGTACTTACTGCCACAGGAAGCCACAAGACATTAACAAGAATCTAGAGGCTGGATTTTTTTATTCAGAGGATGATCAAGAACAGCCAGAGACCTCTTAAAATCAGTCTTGTTAATGGTACGTAAGCATGCAGCTTCAAGGTTTAAACAAAGCTCAGCCATAGGAAACGGCAGTGGAGCCTAATTTGGTAGAGCAGATTATTCCATGTTTAACAACCTATAAGTTTATTTCTTCTGAATCAGCTGATACCAGCTATTCTTAGCAATAGGACATGAGACCAGACAAATCTCAGGCCAGTTCCCATGGAAGTGACAGGTATCATCACTCAGTGACAATTATGTCACTCTTGAGTTAATGACTACCATAAAGTATTTAAGTGGGGGACAGAGACTCCTATAAACGTAGATTTAGCATTTCTCATCACCTAATTCAACATTTTCTATTAATCTTTCAAGTAACATGACAGGTTTTGCCCCCACACATACCTCTAGAGCATTAAGTTCTAGAGTATTAAGCATACAAACAACTTGAAAAGTCTGAAAAGCCTAAGAACTGTAAACTTTTTATGGCAATTCCTGCTTTATAAAGCATTCCAGTTTTCCCCTCACCGTCTAGATTCTGTTGGTACTGTTTATACTCCACGCTTAGGCTAATTAACACACCATGATGCTTATAGCAAGCACTACTTAAAATTTTATTGAACATTAAATACTACAGAAGACGCAGACACACTGAACTGGCAGTACAGTGAAAGGCAGACTTTTCAGTTTTACTAGGAAACCTGATTGTCTCTTTATTTTTATTGAAAAGCATTTCTCAGTAAGAGGCATTTCTGTGCTGAAGTTTCAGGTTTGCCCAAGTAACACCAACATTTGTTCCAAACCAGCTCTGTTGAGCTGGGCCCACCAATACAAAACCACCTCTCCTGCAGGAAGAGACAGGAGGTTGCTGAGGCAAGCCTGAAACGGCAGCGCCGGAGGATCAGGGATAACCAAACCGCAGACTACGAGGTGGACAACACGAGCACGTAGGCACAGCGCTGCAGGTGACAGACCCTGGGGCTTCTGGCAGGAGCAGAGAGATAAAATACACTTAGACTCTGACCGCGGGCGCAGCAGCGGTTCCCCAATAAAAACACCTACTTCGCCTGCGCCCCTACAACCAAACTCGGTCGAACCCAGTAAAGCAGCGCCTTGCCCCGACCCTCGGCAGCGGCGGACGGTGGGCAGCCGCTCCCCACAGCGCGAACCGTTACCGCGGGCACAACGGGCCCAGCCCGCACCTCAGCCCCACCCGGGCCGGGCCAGGCCGGGCGGCGGCCGCCGGGCCCGGCTCCAGTCCCCGCGCCCAGCCGGGCCCGCCCGCGTCGCCGGCATAGCGCGGCCACTGACAGCGCTCCCGGGCGACACCGAGGAGAAGCCCCCCAGACCAGGCCGGCCCCGAGCGGCCGGGCCTGCCCCTCAGCCACCGGCGGGCGCTGGCCGGACCCCTCCCACCTGCACACACAGCAGCGCAAGAGCGCTGTCGGCTGCCGTCGGCTCCCGTGGGCCGGGCCGGGCCGGGCCGCGCAGCCCCCCTCAGCCCCCTGCGGCCCCTCACCATGGTCGCGCCACCGCCACAAGCCGCCGCACCGCCAGCAACACCCCGCAGCGCTGCGCACCGTCATGTGACTGCGACGCCCGCGCCGCCCCGCCCCGGCGTCGCGCCGCCGCCTCCCCATTGGTCTCTTGCCAGGAAGTGGCCCGCTCCAGGCCGATTGGCGTAGAGGGCGGTGATTGGCGGCGGGGCCGGCCAGTCCGCTGGCGGATCTGTCTGCGCGCCCAGGGCCCGCGCGCAGCGGGGAGCGCGGGCGATGGAGCGCGCGGCGGTGCGGCGCCTCGGCGTGCGGCTGGGCCTCACCGAGCCCGGCGTCATCAGGTGCCGCGGGGCGACGCGAGCGGTAACGGCGGCGCTGGGCCTGGGGCCCGGCCGCGGCGGAGCCCCGAGAGCGGCGGCTTCCTCCGGCGGCCGTTGTCGCGGGGCGGGGGGTGTTCTGCCGGGAGTCGGTGCCGTCCCCGTGCGCCCGGGAAGAGCCCGCGGGACACGCAGCGCTGCAGGCCGCAGCGCCCGCTCTGCTCTCTGCGGGCGGGCGGGTCGAGCCGTGCGCTCCTGGCCCGGCCCGGCCCGGCCCGCTCCCCTTCGGCCGCCCGGCCGTGCTTTGCCTCCGGACCTGCCTGGGCTCTTCCCCGGGTGCGCTGGCGGGCCCCGGTGGCTCTCCCGGCACAGCAGCGGCGGCCGGGGCCTGCCTCACGCCCTCGCAGGGCCAGCCCAGCCCGCCGTCGGTCTGCTTTCGTTCTCTCGATGAGAAAAAAGTCACAGACCTTGAGATACTTGCGGCTGATGAACGGGTCGTTTCAGGCAATGAAATGTAAAGCTACTGCTGCAAGTGGTTAGAGAAAGGGCAGCACAACCCTGCTGGCCGGCCTGTCCAGCCTCTTCCCCTCAGCGCCTGCGGCAGCCACTGCTGAGGTCGGGTGCGGGGCTGGACAGAGCGCGGGTCGGCTCCTGAGCAGCCATCCTTACTGTCTTGTCTGTGGCTTGATTAACGAGGGCTTTGTGTGCTGGCTATTTTGCAGAAAGGCCGAAGAATACCTGCGGCTGTCCCAGGTGAAATGCACGGGATTAATGGCTCAAATGACAGCAACAAGCAGTGCTGTGATGTGCCTGGACCTAGCAGCCCGTTTCATGAAACAACCAGTTGACAAAGTAAGATGCAGCGTATGACTTAGCTGGCTGGCGCCTTCTCCATTTGTCTGCTAAAATCATCGTTCTGTGTAGTGTGTGTTGGGAGGATGAAGGGGATAGTAATAACTAATGTCACCCTACACCCAATGTGCTGCTAAACGCAGAGTTAGAGCTTTCACTACTTACAGTTTGAAAGAGGGCAAATTGAGATGAGCATTGTTGTCACTTCACAAGTTGAGCTTGCATAGTTACAATTTCAGCTCTTTTAGTAACAAATAAACTACCAGCAAGGGTGTTAAATTTAAGATCTGGCCCTTTTACTGTGGGAGGGAAGCACTGGCACCCAGGAATCCCCCGCTATAGTAGTACCTGCAAACCTCCATCTGCAGACATGCTGGGTATATGGCACCGAGCTGCAAAAATAATCCCTGGTACAGGCTGTTCATCATTGTCCATTCACAGACAGAGGGTAATTTATTTGGAGCTGACCCCACAAGGAGTAGCATGGAAGTACTGCTCAACTCTTCAAGTCACCCAGACCTTAGTTACCTTTGTTTGTATCACTTTGTGATAAAAAAGGGCATGTCATGTCTTATGGAAAAGACAAACCTCACTTCCAGAGAAACAGTCTAAAAATAACACTGTACTAAAAGATGTGGCATTCCTAGGTGGTTGATCTTTCTGAGTGCAGTGAGAGCTTACATTATTTGTTGCACCAATTTGTTTAATATAACAACCAAGCTTTATTTTATGGCGTATACTTTCTCTCTAATCTATTCGGTTGTTTGAATAAGATGTCAAAAAGGAATCTTGCTAATTCTGGGGGTTTGTCTTTGTCTTCTTGAAAGAGCTGTTTTGTTAAACTCTCCGGTTTGAACAAGACAACCTACCAGAGCTCCATGAAGTCTTTGGAGTGTTTGCTAGAAGTGAACCCAAGACTGGGAATGCGAGACTTGGCTGTGCAATTCTGCTGCACAGAGGCAGTGAGCACCGCTTCAAAAATACTACAGAGGTGAGGAAGCTCTGAGGAGCACACTGATAACCACCAGTAAGATTCTTTGTTCCTGAGATGTGTAAAGAGCAGGATGGTTTGAAGGGCCAGGTATCTCCCACTGACTGGAGTGGTGAGTTCTTAGCACTGAGTCTCCAGCCATTTA
Source organism: Coracias cyanogaster (assembly GCA_033124195.1). Lineage (NCBI taxonomy): Eukaryota > Metazoa > Chordata > Aves > Coraciiformes > Coraciidae > Coracias > Coracias cyanogaster. Next base: position 9,286 of record JAVSBS010015650.1, on the reverse strand, counting down.
TTTAGGCCACTTTTTAGAATACGTTAGAAAACCTGTGAATCTCACTAAGTTGTTGTCTGAGTCCTAGTATGTCAACTGGGAATAGTATAAAAAAGTATAGAACTCTTAGTCCCTGTATTTGTCCATAGCATCACATGGTCCTCCATTTAACTGCTAATTCTGTCACAGTTCAGAAGAAATCCCCAGTAGGAACAAATCCTCCCTTCTGGAGAACCAAATGTCTTAAAATGCACAGTACTCTGCCTGGAAAAACAATAGGTAGAACAGTTCAATGGAGATTCAACAGATTTAGTAAAAAATTTGCACTCTAACATCTATTTTAACAAGAGCAGTCACTGTAGAGTTGTGTTCTGGAGCACTGTCACCCTGACAGCACATGTTTAAATGCCGTTAGGGATTTGGAATACTCTGAGTTGCAGGTCAGTGAGCAAAGGCTGTGTGCTTGCTGGTGCTTAATACAAACAAAAAAATTGGCTTAGGAACAGGTGGACAATAAAAAATGAAATTTAGTGCTGTACATCCATCATGTCATTTTCTATAATTAAGTCTTCATATGTGTAATATACATATTAGAGGAATCAAAAAACTGTAATTCCGCCCTCTGTTACAGGATGAATGTATACATCTTATTGTAACTTTTAGATGTAATGTAGAAATAAAAGTTCTATGTGGATAGGGAGCACCAGAAGTAGATTTTACTGACAAGATCCCTAATTTTAAATACCTTTAATTCAAGAAGAAGAGGTGATCCCAATTCCCTTCCGTACCCTACTTTCTTCTGCTTTTCTCAGCCAGTAGCAGCTGTTTCTGCTTGACTGGGTTGCAAAAGAGCACGTGATCCAGCAGGAGACCTGTTCAACTGCTGATGGGACAAATATGACAAATTCATTTCAACAGCTTCATTTGAGGCAAATACACTATACAATTATCTGCTATTGTTCTTTAGGTATGAATCCAGCCTGTCTGAAGTACAGCAAATGGACCTTGACTTCTCAAAACCACTTTTTGTTACAGCTGCGCTATTCACTGCATGCAGGTGGGTGTAGCTTGAGGATTCTTCTGTGGCCTTAAAGGCTTAGGGAGACACCAAACAGTGCTTACAGTGTAAGCAGCTGATTCATGCAGCATGTCTGTAGGGTCTTAGCGCATCCTGCTGCCCTACTCCTGGAAATGGAGACAGCTGTAGCTAACCAGGACTTCCCTTACAGTGAAGTCTCCAACCTAGACTGCATTTGCTTTCAGGAGAAAGCAGAAGTATTAGATCAAATATACAGAAAAGCATCTTGAGCTACTTCTACTAAAATAAATGAATTCTGTTTTCTCTGGTGTGTAAGTGGATGCTGTGGATAATTCCATTAGGATATATCCATGGCAGTGGCTGAAGAATGTCTGTGTTTTGCACTTCACCTTCCTTCTTCTCAGCCTAACCAGCATAACGTAATTCCTTAGTAACATTTTCAGATTCAGTGGGAATTTATTTCCCTTCAGGATAGATTTGAGCTAGGGACAAAGCAAAAACTTGCTTTTGGTGAGATACTGCTCAAGGCACAAGAATGGCTGCTGGCTTATTTCTGAGCACCAGGCAGCAGCCATTCTGAAGAACGAAAAGCCTTTGGGAGAGGGATCCAACAGCTGTAGGCCCGCATCAGCCTGGAAGATAGATGTCAGGAACTCCTGACTCAACCAGCCCTTTGTAAGAATTTGTTTGCATGCAGATATCTCTCCTGTCAGTATTATACCTTGTAACAATCTTAGGAAGTGATTCAGATGCTGTGCAGCTGCACAGCTCCTGACAAATGTTCTCTTGACACAGGGGTCCCCCATTCAGCTTTTTGCAGTGGCAGGATTTTGTCATGGTTCCCTCAAAATTTGAAAAGTACCTTTTCCTAATAGAATTTCCTCATGTAACTTTTGAACTAACTCTAGGTCTCAGTTTCTGAGCTGTATTGACTGAGTAGTGTAGGGGTGTATTTTTAAAGCAAGTCTGTCTCTGAGTGAGACAAGGATTAGACAGGATAAAAACTGAACCCTACCTTCCTCATTATCACAGGCAGTGTTGGTATAGTTAATGTCACCTCACCTGAGTGAGAGTTGCTGGAGTGTTGCTTTGTACAGAGAGAACTTTCTTTTGTAGGTGTTTAAAGCTAAAAGTGGACAAAACTAAAATGCTGGCTACATCTGGGGTGAAAAAAGCAATATTTGACCGGCTTTGCAATCAGCTGGAGAAGATTAGCCAGCAACTCAGCAGTAAGTCTTTTTTGCTTTAGCCCTGTAAGACAGCATACCCAGCACCCGGCCTCACTGTGCTCGGTCCTTTTCCACTAGTGATTTCATTCCCATCGCTCTCAGCTGTTCCCTTTCAGCCAAACCTGCCCGTCCCTTCCAACATGTTTCCTCCACCCTGGTTCCCAGTCACTGTAATTGCTTCAAGGGAAGACAGAGCCGCTTAGCCTGTGGCCAGGCCAAAAAATAAATATCTTCCACTCTTCTCAAATGCTCACTGCTTCTTAAATGCTCTGCTGTAGCAGTTTATTCCCTGCTTCTCCCACACTACCTGGCCTATCTTGTATTCCTCCTTCCTTGCTTTCTGCATCCTGTTAACATAGCAACATGACACAAGTGAAGGTAAACATCTTGCTCCTTCTGTTGCTTTGACTGACTCACTTCCGTGCTTTCCTTTCCTTCACTGCAGGATTAACAAGACTAAGCCTTGCTCTTCCAGTAGGGATTCAGCTATTACCTGACACCATCCCTCCACATGCAGTGGGCAGACATGAAGAATCTTTCTCATCTGTTGTAGAACCTGCAGTGCTCTACGCTCCTTTTTATGGAGGAGGAAGAGTGAAATACAACACAAGTCTTTCTGTCCTTATATCTCTGCTCCTTCCTTCCTACTTCACTCCTTTTTCCATTCCCAGGCTTTCATTCTTACTTTCCCACTGACAGTGCCCTTGCTTCACCCTCTTTTCACGCTTCCTATCATGTTTTGTGGAATGTGCTTCCTGAATCCAAACCAAAAGTTGCTGCTTTCTCCCTAGGCATGGACCTTCCTATAGTGCAGTGCCCTTTAAAAAAGCCAAACCCAAACCATATCCTACCACCAAAGCAGCCAAGGGCAGCTGTGAGTTTGTGTTAGTTCAGGGAAGAGTGTGCATCTGTATACATGGACAGCCCCCTGCATGTTGTACACACCTATAATACGAAGTGTGGAGAAGGCATAGAAGGGGAAGAAATCACCAGTAATCCTGCCTGAGTAACCAAGAAAGGTAGCAGTGTGGTCTTGGGGTATGAACTTGATGGATCACTGGCTACAAATGCAGCAGTAGTGCCAGTTAAAGCAGCCAACAGCCTGCAACCCCTCAGGTGTGCTGGCATCTCTTTGCTTGTACAGCTTGGGCACCAGTCTGGACCAGGGAACTGCTCTGACTGGGAGACAGCACTGCTGAAGCAGGCACTGCTGTCCCCTGGAGCCTCACACACCATTCAGAAGTAAAGCAACTTAATTTTTTTTTTTTTTTTTAGAAGATGATGTTCCACTGGCTGCAGAGCCAGCTGAAAGCTTGAACACCAACCTGCAGCACTGTGAGGAGGAAGATGGTAAGTTGTGTTTATGAACTAAAATCAGCTCACTGGGGCAGTCCTGTGCTTGTTGCTGCTTAACGATATTTTATCGTAGAATATATCAAGTTGGAAGGGATCCAGTAAGGATCATTGAGTCCAACTCCATGCTCCTCACAGGACTGCCTAAAACAAAACCATATGACTAAGAGCATTGTCCAGATGCTCACTGAACTCTTGACAGGCCTTGCACCATGACCACTTATCTGGGGAGCCTGTTCCAGTGACCGAACACCCTCTCAGTGAAGAACCTTTTCCTAATGTCCCATCTCAAGTTCTCCTGATGCAGCTTCCTTCCATCTCCTCAAGTCCTGTATTTTGGTTGTGTGATACACCATAATTCTTCATTCACAGCAGCTCACTCCCTTCTGCAAATCACTTGCTAATGACAGGACAAAGAGAACTTTGCAGAAGGACATCAGTGTTGATACTGAATAGTCCTAGTAGAATTAAGAACAACTTTTCCATTCAGATACAAAGGTGAAGAGGTGACTGTTCTGCAGGTGAGGGGAGCAGCAAAGCACAGGATGAGATAATACAGTGACAGACCCTGTGCTTGTGTCTGTACATTTCCTCCCTGCTCAGGTTAGTACCAGCAACCGACTGCCCATGATAGCATGTCATGGACTTTCTTCTTTTCCAGGATCTGAAGAGGAGGAGGAGGTACCATGTAAGCAGCCAAAGACTGAAACAAAGCAAGACTATGAAGAATGGAAAAAGAAAATCCTGGAAAATGCTGCTAAGGCACAAGAGACAAGCAGGAGTTCTGTCTCTGGAGTGCCACCTAGTAACATCACTGCTGCTTGCTCGTAATTTTAACTCTCCCTCTGCTCTAACAAGCATTCCAGTAGCATATGACTGATGGCCATCTGGTAGCCAGGTGATTTTATTTATGTGCTAGTTTTTAAGTATTCAAGAACATTATTTTTAGGTGACCCCATATGACACCGTAATTTAGGTGGTTTTACAAGAAGCCTGTCAGACTATTCGCCAGGCTGGTACCTGAGCAACTATTGCCTTATGTGGTAGAATAGCTTCATTTGTCTGGCTGAAAGAAGCAGGTAACATTTGAATGCTGTGTCACGTGTAAACAAGTTACAAGTTACCTGCCCTTGTGCCCCTGGCTGGAAGGAGTCAGTGAGAAAAAAGAGGGAGGGACTGAGGCTGCCATGTCAAACTTAAAAACCAGCAGAGGAATTAAGGGACTGATAATATTTCATTTTTTATTTACTGTTGAAGAAATATTCTTTAGTCACTGAATTTGACTTATTTTTCTGACCTGTATGGGACTGAAGTCTCCTGTGCTTGTAAGGCATCCCAGATATTCCAAGAAACAATAAAGATAGTGGAAGGGAAAGCTCTGTATTATGACATCAGGTTCTTGGCACTTGTCATGCAGAATAAAAGATGCACAGGATTTGTCTGTGCTTTGAAGGAAGATATCCAGGGGACAAGGATCGTGTGTCTGGGTAACGCAGGGTTTTGTATTTCACAGCCATAAACTTGGTGAGAAGGAGAGTGCCCTGCCCTGTAGTTGTTAAAGGCGGCTTCCGCAGTCTTACGTTTCCATCCCAGCTACAATTTGTTTTAACTACTTCTTGAAGCAAAATCACAACTTTTAGCAGTACAGGGCTGGTGTAACTATAATAAAACCAATCCAAGTCTTCTGACAATTTCTCTTGCATGTTTCCTGCCTGGGGTGTGCAAAGAGACCTTTCATAAACCCTCATTTCAAAACGGCCCAGAAAACCTCAAGTGCCCATATGAAGCAAGATAAACGATCTCATTTGTCTGAGCGTTTCAATTTGGAACACTGCTTCCAATCTGAGGTTCTTGTTAACAGTATTTCAATGGCTTGCCAAATGCCTCACTGCTGTGCATACTCCCTGCTTACCTGGGCAACACTGATCGCACCAGGATTACGATAGTAATGCTCTAAAGCATTAACTGCTTTAGAGACCAGTGTATGGGATAGATACTAGTTTTTTGTCATGATACTTACTGTTCCAGTGACCTGTGGTTCATTCTTTTAGCATTTTTGTAGACTCCAAAGCAAAATGCACAGGACATGGTGAAACATCCCATAAGGCTGCAGAGGTGGGTTTCACTATACTGCAGAACCATGTGATGGCTGCCAAATCTAAAGAGATTCCTTCCTATTAGGAACAAAACAGTAATCCTGCTGGCCAGGTCATAGAATCACAGAATGCACTGGGTTGAAAGGGACCTTTAAAGTTCATCTAGTCCAGCCCCCCTGCAGGGGACATCAGGTTGCTCAGAGCCCCGTCAAGCTTGACCTTGAACGCCTCCAGGGATGAGGCCTCCACCACCTCTCTGGGCAACCTGTGCCAGTGCTCGACCACCCTCATAGCAAAGAGCTTCTTCCCAATGTCTGAATGTACCCTTCTCTAGTTCAAAACCATTGCCCCCTGTCCTGCTGCTACAGTGCCTTATAAGCAATCCCTGCCCAGCTTTCTTGTGGGCCCCTGCATCTTGTAGATGCACCTTGTCTTTGTAGAACATGGAGAAATAGGTACAAGACAGCGGACAGCATGTGTGTTACCATCTTACAAAAACAGAGGAGAAAGCACAGAGTAACTAGAATATTAAAACTTACTGGCCATTTTTCTTTCATTTCTCCTCTTCCCAATGCATAAAAAAGGAAAGCACCGGAAGTCAGCTTCTTTTAGTAAGAGCTAATTTCATTCCAGATGAGAGTCCTGAAATGTAACAGTAACTATTAGGGAGTGGACTCCAAAGTAATGCCTGATGTGCAGAGAAAATATTGGATAATAAGCCCATATTTAGTAAGAGCTGTGACCAAATGCCTATTATTTAAAGTCTGATCTAATATGTAGCTGATGGTCCTCAGGATGGGAGAGAATCCAACCTAGTACATGAGCATTCTCTTGTTAAGATCTACTCAGATCTTGGCGGAAGGGTTTAAACCAAAATTGAGGAATAGGCTTGTTTTACTTTAATGGAATTTATTACTATTAATTCAGAAATATACAGACAAATTAATATAACCACATTCAGCATGCAGAACCACTGTGGAAGGAAAACATGAACAAAAGTGAGCCTTCACAGAAGGTGATAACATTGCCAAGATGATTTAACTGGATTTTAATAATTATTCTCCATCTCAATTCTGGAAATGCTGCAGAAGTCCAGAATTCAGGACTGTGTATGGTGAGAAGCACCAGGGTGGAAAAGATAACTAGACTAGGGTAAGCCAGTCTCACAAACCTCTTTACTAGCAACCAACACCTTTGTTAATTCAAGAGATGTGAAAGTCCATAAAGTTAAAGGGAGCTTTACAATGGTTTGATGCCTTTGCTGGAAAGCTAGTTTTAGTATATTAGTTTGTTTTTCCTATGAGCCCATCCAGCTCATGCTGACTTTTGTAAAACCTGCAAACATGAATAAAGGGAACCACAGGTTTAATAAATAATGTTCTAATTTTATCTGACAGATTATAAGTGGCTCCAACTCTTTATTCATCAGGAAAAAGTTTTAAATCCAAAATGAATCAGTATTGTGAAGAAAATGTTTAAAGTTCAAGAGCAAAGTGTGGGGGAAAAAAGGCTTCAACCTCCTAACTAGGCTAAAGGCAGAGTCTGGTAACACAGTTTCCCAGCCACTAATCAACAATAAAACCCATTTTGCATATCACACCGTATCAACTTCTCAGACTTCATTAAAATTGTCAGAGAGGAGAAAAAATATCCTCAAACTAAAACTTATAAAATTAAGGGCTGCAATGAGAAAGCACTTATGAGTTTTAAATAAATATAAAACACTGTCTGGAAATTCTTTTCTGGAAAGCATGAGAACTTTCTGCATTAGACCCAGCGGTCATTAGGTAATTTTTATTTGTAGCAGTTTCACCCATCTCCTTCCGGAAGTTCAATCACTTCAACTTAATTCAACTCACCACAAGAAAAAGCAGCAATGGATCAACTGACTCAAGTTGCTTCAAACCAGGATGCCTCATACCTCCTAACGATGCAGTGGCTATTTTTTAAAGGAGAGAGTAGAATAAAAAAACCCAACAAACCAAAACCATTCAACCCTGACTAGTTGCACTGGATCATCATCATGTGGTGGGGGCGGGGGGGGAGGGAAATAATATTTTTCAAAAAAATTACAGAAGAACAGGATATCCCATAGCTTTTGTTCTAAGTAACAAAACACCCAAGTGGAAAAACTGTGCTACCATTGTGGCAGTGCTCTGAAACTGATGGCATGAAGAACATCTTTAGAGATCCTGTACTTGGTGTGAGAAACCAGAAAACTGACACGGTGTTTTCCGGTATAAACACATCAGCAATACTCTGCAGAATCAAAGCCTTCAGCAAGAAGGTAGCCCCAATAACAGCCATGGCTTTCCATCACTATGTACAACTAACAACTTGTAAAAACAAACAAGGTCGCTTCTGCTTGTAGAATTGCCTTCAGTTCTTCCTTGAGGCACTTAGACACCTTAGCACTAACACACGTAGTATCTTAGGAGGACAGACCCCAAACCTTATTTTACAAAACAAAGGGACAGAAATTACTGGAGATAGTGAGTCCTTTTTCTGTGGCTTCATATCCATCTCCCAGAGTACTAGATGCTTCATACAAGCTTACTCAAGCTTGACAGACATACTCTGAAATCTCTTCAGCCTGTTGGCAGCAGCCACCACATAAAAATGTTTCTGTAAACAAAACAGAACAGTTCAAGTGTGAGTACAACTGAGGTAAAGGACGTCTTCTGTGGCTGACATGGATTTTTTTTGTCTTGGTAAATCCATTTACTTCTAGTGACCCACACCTTGTGTGGGCTGCAGTGCCGAACAGCTTTGTACTGCGGAGCCACTTGTTGCATTAAAACGACTGTAATTTTGATAACTGCAGAACAGACTGCTGGTACTGTGAACTTCTGCAGCATTATTACAAATTGTGCAGTGATACATCTTGAGATTATGTATTTTTTAAAATGCAAGTGCAGAAGACTGCAACCAAACAGCTAGAATGCAGGAGTGGAAAAAGCGTGAGCCTCTGGTTTAACTCCTTGGCAAGAATTACAACTCTTCAGTGATGAAATAAAAGGAAATGGTTCTCCCTGAGTTTTCCTCACGTTTCCACAGGCTTCTTTGTAGCAAGATCACCCTATTAGCCATTCAGGATTATCTATAATCCAAGAGACTTCAACAGAAATTCTTATCTATCATTTCTTCATATAAACCTTAGTTCTGAAGAAGCATGGGTTATCAGAAAGGTCCTGAAGTATTCTATGGATGTGTTTAAGCCTGATTTTTTGACTCCTCCACTTCTACTCTTGCAGTGGGAGGCACAAAACTGCCATATGTTGTATCCCCCTACTCCACAGAGGCAACAGAACAATGGAACTGTTGTCAATGGAGAAAATCTCTCCAATATAAAGAAAAAGAACATTTAATATAAGCTAAGCAGCATCTGAAGTCTCTGAACTTGGAAAAAAAAGAAGTAAAACTTTCAAGCACCAACCAGAAGAAGTAAAAATTTAAACCAAACTTGCTAAAAATAGAAGCAATATCATTCTGCAGGAGAGGGGGAAAAAAAAAAAAATTACAGCTGAAAATAGACTTCCCAAACTTGTATTTACAAGAAAGAAGCCTGTGGGCAAAAGTGAGCCACATAC